>JAQZBX010004168.1:0-61599 GCA_029593785.1 Cabassous unicinctus | reverse complement strand
TGAAGAAATAATGGTAGAAAATTTCCCAACCCTACTGAAAGACATAGATATCCATGTCCAAGAAGCATGACGTACTCCCATCTGAAAAAATCTGAATAGACCAACTCCAAAACACATATTAATCAGAATGTCAAATGCCAAAGATAAAGAGGGAATTCTGAGAGCAGCAAGAGAAAAGCAATGCATGACATATAAGGGATAACCAATAAGATTAAGTGCCGATCTCTCATCAGAAACCATGGAGGCAAGAAGGCAGTGGTATGAAATATTTAAGATACTGCAAGAGAGGAGAAGGCAAGATGGCATCAGTATAAGTGGGCACTCACCATCTCTCTTGCATAAGACAGTTGACTGGGGACAGGATCCTGCCCAAGTAAGCTGTTCTGAGAGCCCACATTGCGAGAGCCTTTGGGACATCGATCTGGAGAGAGCTGGACAGGGAGATAGACTGCTCAAGATAAAACCGTGAGTTTTTAGTCCTGAGCTGGAAATTGCAGATGTGGATGGCTAAGCCCCACCCCCAGGACAAAGGGCTCGGGGCAAAGGGCTAGGGTGAGCCCCGACTCCCACTGGCAACCCAGTGAGAGGGAGCATTCCCCGAGAGTGGGAAGGTTCTGGAAAAGTGTGGAGAGGGATTTCCTTTCTGTGGGTTTGGTTGCCTGGACCCCCTTAGAGTTTTGGGGAGCACAGCAGCTGGCTTGAAGTGGCACCAGGCTGAGGGGAGAGGTGAATCTGCTGAGGAAGCCTGATTTACCTAACCTCCCTAAGATACAGAGGCTTAGTTTGAGAGAGGGTGGACTCAGCTAATTTTATAGTTCCATGCTGAGGACTATCAGAATTTCAACTCCCCTAAGGGAGTCAGGCAGTGAGTAGTGCTTAATAAGTTTCCACAAGCCTATTTAGGGTCACCTGGGAGGAGAGGGTGGTCTAGAAGAGGCTTGTAAACCATTTCAGTGAGGTGAACTCAGTTATCAGGGTACCATTTGAATTTCAAAAGGGAACTCAACCTGACCAGGAGAAGGGAGGGGGGATCTGCTCATACAGCCTGCTGAATCCTGCTACCACAGGAGAGTAAAATCTTCCCAAGGGAAAGTGACTAAATACCTTTCTGAAGAGCTAACTGACCCAATTAGTAAGTTATCTTAGTGGAGAAATTTCTGCCCTGAATATATGAGGTCCCTAGTTTGATTCCCGGCTCCTCTAAGAGTAGTGATTCACCAGGATATCTAACATCCAGCTGATACCGTACGATAGAGAGAAACCTACAGGGTAATTGATTGATAAACACAGGCAGACTGAGAGGCTCAACAAGGGCCCAAGAAGGAATGCTGTTCTTCCTTAGCTTTTTTTGACTGCTTGCTTGTGTGTTTGTTTGTTTTTTTGTTTGTTTGTTTCTTGCTTTTCTTTCCTCTTCCCCCCGCCCCCCCCTTTTTAAAATTAGGTGCTGCTAGCTTGTTTCTTCTCTACTGTGCTTCTTCTTCCTAAATTTCCCATTTTCTCTGTATACTGATTTTTTCTACCAATGCTATCTCTTTTCCTTCTTTCATCTTTCTATCTCCTGCATTCTGTTGTGGTTCTTACATTCCACCTCTTTTTTTATTAGTCCTCAACTTTACTGGTTTTGATTTCTAGCTTGTCTATTCTGTTTTCTTTTTTATTATTATTAACTTTTTCCTTTCAGTCCATTCTTTATTCCTTCTCTCTCTTTTCATCATTCTGGACTTTTAAATCATTCTATATATTTTTCTCTATTTGGTTTTCCAGTCCATTGCAGGTATGCCACTTTTTTTCCCTATTACTCTACACTGCTTAAACAAGTTTAATATTCATTTGACTAAGTATTATATGGCCCCTCTTCTAACTTTTATTATTACTACTATATTCCTTTTTCCTTTCTTACCTCTTTTGATTTCTCTGGGCCTAATCTTTTTCCTTCAAGGGAACATAGAAAACAGCAAGGAACTAGAACAAGGAGGACAAAGTGTCAAAGAGAAAACTTAACACACACACAAAAACAGCAGCTAAATAAAACTATAGAGCAGAGAGAGAAGATAATCAACTGAATAAACCCATCAATATAAAGTGTGACCAGAAGGCAACAAAAAATTACAAACCATACTGAGAAACAGGAAGACATGGAGCAGTCCAAAGAACAAACAAAAAACAAGGAAGAGATGCACAACATCAAATGACTAATCAAAGCTGTCCAAACAAATATCAAGGACCAACCTAATGACATGAAGAAAAAGATTAAGGATATTAAGAAAACACTGGGAGAACATACTGAAGAAATTGTAAACATACATAAAAAGATAACAGATATGATGGTGATGAATGGCACAATCCAAAGAATCAAAAAGGCGCTGGAATACATAACAGCAGATTTGAACAGTCAGAAGAAAGAATTAGTGATGTGGAAGACAGTACATCTGAAATCAAACAGATAGTAGAACAGATAGATAAAAAGATAGAAAAAACACAGCAGAGACTTACGGATTTAACCTACAACATAAAACACATGAACATATGTATTATAGGCATAACAGAGGGAGAAGAGAAGGGAAAGGGAACAGAAGGAGTGTTGAAGGAAATAATGGCTGAAAACTTCCCAACTCCATTGAGGGAGATAGACATACATGTCCAAGGAGCACAGCACACCCCAAACAGTATAAATCCCAACAGGCCTACTCCAAGACATATACTTGTCAAAGTGTCCAATGCTTGAGACAAAGATAAAATACTCAAGGCAGCAAGGGAAAAGAGAAACATCACATACATGGGAAGCTCAATAAGATTGAGTGCTGATTTCCCAACTGAAAACATGGAGGCAAGAAGATAGTGGTATGACATAGTCAAGGTACTAAAAGAAAAAACTTCTAGCCATGAATTCTCTATCCAGCAAATCTGGCATTCAAAAATGATGGAGAGTTCAAAATATTCACAGATAAACATAAATTCAGAGAGTTTGGCAATAAGAAACCTCCCCTTCAAGAAATGCTAAAGGAATTTCTGCAGGTAGAAAGGAAAAAAAAAGGAAAGAGAGAATTGTAGGAGAGTGTAAGAACAACTAAAAAGACAAAAAGAAAAATAAAAACAATATATGACATACATAAACCCTAAGAAAATATGGCTGATGTAAGAATTTCCCTGAGAGTAATAATACTGAATGTTAATGGATTAAAATCACCAGTCAAGAGACACAGATTGGCAGAATGGATAAGAAAATGTGACCCATCTATATATTGTCTACAAGAAAACCACTGCAGAGCCAGGGACTCAAGGAGGCTGAATGTGAATGACTGGAAACTATTTTACAAGCAAACAATAACCAAAAAAAGAGTGGGAGTAGCTATGCTAATATTGGACAAAATAGACTTTAAATGCAAAACTATCATAAGAGACAAAGATGGGCACTATATATTAGTAAAAGGGATAATCTTTCAAGAAGAAAGAACAATCATGAACATTTATGCACCTAATCAGGGCACCTCAAAATACATGAGGCAAACAATGGAAAGAATAAGTGGAGACATAAATGCATTTAAAATTATAGTGGGGAACAGATCATCTCGACAGGGAATCAATAAAGAAACAAAGACTCTGAATAATACATTAGAGGGTCTGGACCTAATAGACATATACAGAACACTACACCCAAATACAGCGGTATATACATTCTTCTCGAGTGTACATGCATCATGCTCCTAGATAGACCACATGCTCGGCCACAGAACAACTCTCAGTGAATTCAGAAATATTGAGATGATACAAAGTAATTTCCCTGACCACCATGGAATGAAACTGGAAATGACTAAGGGCCAGAGAAAAAGATTAGGCACAAAGAATTGGATGTTAAACAACACATTCTTGGACAAACAGTGTGTCAAGGACGAACTCTCAAAAGAAATCAATAAATACCATGAAACGAATGAAAATTACAACCCAAAATATAAAAACCTATGGGGTGCAGCCAAAGCTGTACTTAGAGGTAAATTCATAGCCATAAATGCATATATTAAAAAGAAAAACAGCTAAAATTGAAGGCCTAACTACACACCTGGAGGAATTGGAAAAACAACGATAAAATAACCCCAAAGGAAGTAGAAAGAAGGAAATAAAAAAGATTAGAGCAGAACTAAATGAAATAGAAAATAAGAAAGCACTAGAAAAATTAAAACGAAAAGCTGGTTCTTTGAGAAAATCAATAATATTGACAAACCCTTAGCCAGACTAACAAATAAAAAGAGAGCAGATGCAAATACACAAAACAAGGAATGAGCAAGGGGATATCACTACTGACCCCAAAGAAATAAAGAGTATCATAAGAGGATCCTTTGAAAAATTATATGACAACAAGAGTGATAATTTAGAGGAAATGGACAAATTCCTAGAAACTCACGAGCAGCCTACAATGACAAAAGAAGAAATTGATGAACTCAACAGTCCAATTACAAGTAAAGAGATAGAATCATCAAAAACCTCCCAACTAAGAAAAGCCCAGGACCAGATGGTTTCACAAGTGGATTCTACCAAACATTCCGGAAAGAGCAAACACCAATCCTACTTAAGCTCTTCCAAAAAAAAGAAGTAGAAGGAATACTGCCTAACTCATTCTATGATGCCAACATTACCCGAATACCTAGCCAAAGAAAGATACCACAAGAAAGGAAAATTACAGACCAATTTCTCTAATGAACCTAGATGCTAAAATCCTCAACAAAATACATGCTAATCACATTCAACAACATATCAAAAGATTTATACACCATGACCAAGTGGGTTTCATCCCAGGTATGCAAGGATGGTTCTATATAAGAAAATCAATCAATGTAATACAACATGTAAACAGATTGAAAGAAAAAAAAAAATCACATGATATCTATAGATGCAGAAAAAGCATTCGACAAAATACAGCACTCTTTCTTGATGAAAACACTGCAAAAGATGGGAATACAAGGAAATTTTCTGAACATGATAAAGGGTATATATGAAAAACCCAAAGCTAACATCATTTTCAAAGGTGAAATCCTAAAAGCCTTCCCTCTGATATCGGAAACAAGACAAGGATGCCCACTATCACTACTACAATTTAACATTGTCTTAGAAGTACTTGCTCGAGCACTGAGGCAAGAAAAAGATATAAAAGGCATCCAAATTGGAAAAGAAGTAAAAATTTCATTATTTGCAGATGGCATGACCCTATATGGAGAAAGCCCTGAGACATCTACAACAAAATTTCTAGAACTTATAAAGGAGTTCAGTAATGTTGCGAGCTATAAGATCAATGCTCAAAAATCAGTAGCATTTCTGTACAGCAATAATGAGCAATCTGAGAAGGAAATCAAGAAAAAAATACCATTTACAATACTAACTAAAAGAATCAAATACCTAGGAATAAATTTAACTAAAATTCAAAGGGCTTATATACAGAAAACACACAACACTGTTAAAGGAAATCAAAGAAGATTTAAATAAATAGAAGAATATTCCCTGTTCATGGATAGGAAGACTAAACATCATCAAGATGTCTATCCTACCCAAACTAATCTACAGATTTAATGCAATCCCAATAAAAATCAACACTGTATTTTTCAAGGAACTGGAAAAACTATCTACAAAATGTATTTGGAAAGGTAAGAGGCCCTGAACCACGAAAGACATATTGAAAAAGAAAAATGAAGTTGGAGGTATCACACTACCTGACTTGAAGACATACTACAAAGCTACAGGGGTGAAAACCACATGGTATATGCACAAGGATAGACATACTAAACAATGGAACTGAATTGAGGATTCTGATATAGATCCTGGCATACACAGTCATCTGATATTCGACAAGGCCACCAAGCCCACTCAGTTGGGAGAGAATGGCCTCTGTAACAAGTGGTGCATGGAGAACTGGATATCCATATCCAAAAGAATGAGAGAGGAATACCATGTCACACCTTATACAAAAATCATCTCAAGATGGATCAAAGATCTAAATATAAGAGCCAAGACCATAAAGACCTTGGAAGATAATGTAGGGAAGCATCTACAGACCTTGTAATAGGAAATGGTTTCATGAACTTCACACCCAAAGCATGAACAGCAAAAGAAAAAATAGATAAGTGGGATCTCCTCAAAATTAAAAACTTCTGCACTTCAAAGGATGTTATTAAGAAAATAAAAAGGCAGCCTACCCAATGGGAGAAAAAATTTGGTAACCATATATCTAATAGGAGCCTTATATCCTGCATATATAAAGAAATCCTACGCCTTGAAAATAAAAAGACAAACAATCCATTTAAAAAATGGCAAGTGACCTGAAAAGACACTTCTCCAAGGAAGAAATACAAATGGCTAAACAGCACATGAAAAGATGCTCAACATAACTAGTTATTAAGGAAAGCAAATCAAAACTACAATGAGATACCATCATACACCCATTAGAATGGTGGCTATTAATAAAACAACAGACTCTAAGTGTTGGAGAGGATGTGGAGAAATAGGAACCCTCATCCACTGCTGGTGGGATTGTGGAATGG
The DNA here is from genome assembly GCA_029593785.1 of Cabassous unicinctus. Taxonomy (NCBI): domain Eukaryota; kingdom Metazoa; phylum Chordata; class Mammalia; order Cingulata; family Chlamyphoridae; genus Cabassous; species Cabassous unicinctus. Next base: position 55,072 of record JAQZBX010004168.1, on the reverse strand, counting down.
TCCAGCCACTGTGGAGGACAGTTTGGCAGTTCCTCAAAAAACTACCTATAGAACTCCCATATGAGCCAATGATTCCACTGCTGCGTATATACCCAGAAGAATTGAAATCAAAGACACGAACAGATACATGCACACCAATATTCATATCTGCAATGTTCACTATTGCCAAAAGTTGGAATCAACGCAAGTGCCCATCAACAAATGAATGTATAAACAAAATGTGGTACATACATACAATGGTATATTACTCAGCTGTAAGAAGAAATAAAGTGCTAACACAGGGGATAACATGGATGAATCTGGACGACCTTATGTTGAGTGAAGCACGCCCGGCATTGAAGGATGAACATTACATGACCTCACTGATATGAATTAAGGAAATTGAGTAGTCGCAGAAAGCTCTTGTCTGAAAGATAGGTTAACAAGAAAGAGAAAGAGAAGAGAAGGTTGTGAGCCATCACCCATACAGACATAATCTATGGTAAAGTGATAGAGTGTAGTTCCATGTTGAAGGGATAGGAAAGGATGGTAGTGATATTATTGGGTTTGGTGGTGCAGGGTTGACAGGTGGGTAAATTGGGAAGGGTGGGTTCGAAGTCTCAGGATACTGGGGGGAGAGTTGGGAAAGGGACCAGCTGAACACTTGAGATTTGTGTTTATGAGGTTGAAAGCACAGAGGTGGGAATGCTCTTATGACAATATAAGGAAGGGTCACTGGTTTAGTGTGTTGGTTGGGGGGATGGCATTTGGGACAGGCCGCCCCTGGAGCTGGCTTCTAGGGAGTGCGTGGGTGTTCATTCTGTCGTAATGTGCTGTATCAGTCGGTGGAGACCCGCATAATGAGCGGGAAGGAGTTGGACTCCCATGTTTGAAAGGACCAATTCGTTCAGAAATAGAGAGGCGGGGGTCTCTCAAGAGCAAGGGCAGTTCCTAATAGGGGAGGACAAACCAGTGTGTCAAGACCTCCTGTTGAATGTAACTAGGAATCTTGTCATCCAACGAATCAAGCCAGGGGTTCATCATGGGCCCCAGAGGGATGGGGAAGGAGGAAAAGAATAGATCAAACAGGGGGTATTTACTGGTCAGTGAAAATGTTCTTCATTACTTTACAATGATGGACACAGGACATGGTAAATATCATCAAAATTTATAAAAGTGTGCAGTCTAAAATATAAACCATACTGTAAACCCTTGACAATGTTTAGTCACTATGTTTCACTATTTGTATATCAGTTATAACAATGCTACCATCCACATATAAAAAAATATTAATATGGGGTGGGGAGGAAAGGGGGAGGAGGTAGGGTATATGAGAGTCTCTTGTATTTTGTGTGTGACTTTGCTGTGACCTAAAACTTCTTTGAAAACAAAATGAAAAATAGTGAGACACTGGGGAATGAGAGGGAGGAAGTGCCATGGTACAGACTGGACACCAGATATTGCAGTGATAAAAGGCAAAATGTCAAAAAAAAATTTTTTTATTTTTCATTTTTTAAATATCCCAGTCTTTTAATTTTCTTTTATTTTTAGCTTTTTTTAAGTTTTCATGTATTTTATCTCTTACATTTAAACTTATCATTATTATTTCATTTTCCTATTAATTGTATTTGGCTAGTATATTGGCTTCATCTTTAAAGAAGCTTTGGATCACAGAAGGGTTACAACTTGGGTGGGAGAGGATCATTGGTGGGGGATGTCAGGGATTGGGTGTGCATAGGACAAAGTTCACCTGAACATACATATAAGGTATACAAAATTGATCAAGTATTCATGGGGCATTGTCACAGTGGGTGGAGAATCACTCAATAAATGAGAGAACAGTGCACTCCCATCTTGGAGAGCTCTTCCACATTCTCTAAGGTAGCAGCAACACTCCCCCAACTGCAGGGGCAGAGTCTGGCAAAGGAGGGTGATCCATTGATGGGCTCTTGTTATTGATGACTAGCCTTATGAGTTTTTGCTCTTGAAATTGAAACTTAGCCGATTGTTATGGGGTGCCTAAGGGCTGTCTCCTGAGAGCCTCCTTGTTGCTCAAATGTGGCCTCTCTCTAAGCCAAACTCAGCATATGAATGCATTACTTTCCCCCCAGTGTGGGATATGACTCCCATGGATGAGCCTCCCTGGCACCAAGGGATTGCTACCAAGTGCCAACTGGCAATATGACTGGAAAAAGACCTCGAATAAAAGGGGGAAAAGGTAAAGACAAATGAGTTCATATGGCTAAGAAACTTCAAAGTGAGTCAGGAGGTCATCCTAGAGGTAACGCTCATCTCAGTAGGACCTCATAGACTTCCAAAGTGGATATCACCCCAAATATAGAGGCTCCTGAGGGCACTGGAGACACCCAGGTTCTATGTCAGGGTAGATAGCTCTGGAGTTTGGTGCCTTGCCAGTGGGCCCTACTACGGAGTTTGTGCTCCTGAGAGAGAGAGTTGGACTCAAATATGTCTTCCCTGCACATGGTTCATCTGTCCCTTCTATTCAAACCAATACTTGGTGCTGGAGTATGTAGGTCCACTCCAGAGACTGGGCCTTGGGCTGTCCATGTGCCAGCTGGGCCCAGAATCTCGGTGGTGCTGCAAATCCTACTCTACAGCTCAATGGACTCACCCAGGACACCTGGCAGAGAGATGATGATGGACAATGGCCGTCACAGGGAATGGAGAGAGTCTGCAGCTGCAGGCAGGATAATCCCATCCATCTTATCCATGGGATATAGGCCCCCCCTCAATTGGAGGTGGAGTGGACATCACCATCTTAGACTCCTCAGGATTGGGGGAAGAGCTATGGACTAGAGTGGACTTACTGGTATTCTATTATAGACATATTATGATTCATGCAATGGAAGAAATTACAACATTGATGTGGAGCCAGTGGCCACTAGATGCTCTGGGGGCAGGGAGGGGGAAAAGCAGTTGTAATACAGGGGCTTCTTTGGGACTTGGGAATTGGCCTGAGTGACATTGCAATGACAGATATAGGCCATTTTGCATCAGCATATAACATGAAGAACTGTGTGGGAAAGAGTGTGCTCTATAATATGAACTATGGTCCATGCTTAATGGCAAAGCCCCAGGATCTGTTTATCCATTGCAGGTGATGTGCCACACTAATAAAGGATGTTTATGTGGGAGGTTGTGGGAGGTGTGGGAGGTAGGGCATATGGGAATCCCTATATGTTTTGTGTGACATTTATGTAATCTAATTATCTTTTTTAAAAAATAAAAAAATATATATTAAAAAAAAAAAAAAAGATACAGCACTAGAAAAACTTCCAGCCAGGAATCTTATATCCTGCAAGATTGTCTTTCAAAAATGAAGGTGAGTTTAGAATATTCACAGATAAACAGAAACTGAGAGTGTTTGTAACCAAGAGAAGGAAATACTAAAGGGTATGCTACAGCCTAAAAAGAAAAGACAGGAGAGAGAGGTATGGAAGAGAGTCTAGAAATGAAAATTATATCAATAAAAGTAACTAAAAGTGTCAAAAGAGTGGTGAAAATAAAGTATGACAGATAAAACCCATATATTCAAGAATAAACTTAACCAACAATTTAAAGCACTCATACTCAGAAAACTACAACTCATTGTTAAAAGAAATTTAAAAAGACCTAAATAATTGGAAGAACATTCCACGCTCATGGATTTAAAGACTAAAAATTATTAGGATGTTAATCTACTCAAATTGATATACAGATTCAATGCAATCCCAATAAAACTCCACCAGCATTTTTTAAATAAATGGAAAACATGATTGTCAAATTTATTTGGAAGGGTAAGGGGTCCTGAATAACCAGAAACATCTTAAAAAGGAAAAGTGAAGTTGGAGGACTCTCATATCCGGACTTGATTTGTATTAGCTAGTTACAGTGGTAAAAACAGCATGTTACTGGCATAAAGACAGACACATAGACCAATGGAACCAAATTGATGGTTAAAAAACAGACCCCTACATCTAGGGTCAAGTGATTTTTGACTAGCCTGTCAAACCCACCCAGCTTGGGCATAACAGTCCATTCAACAAATGGTGCTGAGAAAATTGGATATCCATAGCAAAAGAAGGAAAGAGGACCCCTATACAATAATTAATTCAAAATGAATCAAAAACCTAAATATAAATGCAAGAACCATAAAGCTTCTAGAAGAAAATGTAGGAAAATATCTTCAAGACTTGGTGGTAGGTGTTGGATTCTTAAAGGAGATAAGAGGAGGGCTGAGATGAACTACTGATATTTAATGTATGTAGAAGTTTTAATTAGCTTTACTGTAAAAGTGTGGAAATATACAGAGTTGACAGTAAAACATTATAGTGAGTAACAGCTGGTTTATAAATGTGCATGTGCCTAAAAATGGTAGTCTAGGAAGGTAAATGCCAATTGACGGAAAGCTAGAGAATAATCTAGGGACTGAATTGCACAGTAAAACCAGAGGTGGATAAGAATAGTGGTTGATGGTACAGTTGCACGAATGTCCTTTGTGAGCAAGAGCAGGTGTACATCAGTATTGCACGGTGGTGGGAATGTGGAGAATCATGGGAAAAATACAACTGGAGTGACCTATGGAGTGTGGTTAAGAGTAATAATGTAATATTCTTGCATCTATGCCAAAGATGTACTGTTTTGATAATGGGGGAGTATGGAAAATGTGTGCCAAATTCATGCTGTGGAACTGGTAATAATCAGATGTTATTATCTCATAATCTGTAACAAATATCCCACCACATTGTGGTGTGTTGATAAAGGGGTGTTGTTTGGGAATTCGGCACATGTGCATAATTATTTTGTAAGTTTACAACTTTTGTCATAAAAGTATATTTAAAAAATAATAATAGGTGGGGTGGGGGGAAAATACACCAAATGTAAGATAAGGACGATAATTAGCAGTAAGATTTTGACAATATTCTTTCATAATTTGAACAAATGTCTTACAACAATGCAAGGTGTTGGTGGAGGGTTGATGTATGGGACCCATGTATGATGTTATGAATGTTTGCTTTGTAAGTTTGCAACTTTTACTATACATTTATTGTTTATGTATGTTCATGTATAAATGATATAAATAATAATAATAATAGAGTGGGTTGGGGAAAATACTTTGTTTAGTAGCAATTTTGGGGGGATACTCTTTAATCATTAATTAAAAATGTTTCACGACAATGCAAGGTATTGGTGGTAGGGTGAGGTATGAGAGCCCTGTACGATGTTATGTATGTTTGCTTTGTAAGTTCACAACTATTACTATATATTTATTGTTTATGTATGTTCATGCATGAGTGATATATTTCAATAAATATAATAAAATGATATAGGGGCTATCATGAACAATTTTATGCTAATATTTGAAAATGTAAATAAATGAATATATTCCTTGAAAAACATAATTTATCAAGACTAACTCAAGAAGAAATAGAAGCAATTAATTTTGTAATAAACAACAAATTAATCTCTTGGGGAAAAAAAGTAAAGAAAGCTAGAATCAAAGACCTAACAGGACACCTGGAGGAAGTAAAATAGAAGAGTAAATTAATCCCAAAGCAAGCGGGAGGAAAGAAATAACATAGATTACAGCAGAAATAAATGAAACTGAAAATAAAAAACAATAGCAAGAATTAAGAAAACCAAAAGTTGGTTCTTTGGCAAGATTAATAAATTTGACAAACACTTAGCTAGACTAACAAAGAAAAAAGAGAGAAGAGGCAAATAAATAAAATCAGAAATGAGAGGTGGAGCATTACTACTGACCCCACAGAAATAAAGAGGATATTATGAACAACTGTATGCCAACAAATTAGGCAATCTTAATGAAATGGGCAAATTCTTAGAAACACAAGAACAAACTAAATGAACTCTAGAAGAAAGAAAATCTCTACAGACCAATTAAAAGTAAAGGAATAAAATCAGTCATTAAAAACCTCCCCAAAAAGAAAAGCCCAGGACCAGATGCCTTTGCAGGTGAAGGCTATCAATCATTCTAAGAGTAATTACTATCAATCCTGCTCTGACTGTTCCAAAAAATTGAAGAGGAGGGAACACTATCTAACTCATTCTATAAGGCCAACAGCATCCTAATTCCAAAGCCAAATATATATTTATAAATAAGTATACTATAAGAAAATAAAATTACAGACCAATTCCTCTCATGAATATAGATGCATCCTCAACAAAATACTTGCAAATCTAATCCAACAGCACATTAAAGGAATTATACAACATGATCAAGTGGGTTTTATCCAGGGAAGGAAAGGTGGTTCAACATCAGAAAATCAATTAATATAACACACCAGAATAATAAAATGAAGGTGGGGTTGCGGGGGAAGCATGATTGTCTCCATTGACACAAAAAAGGCATTTGACAATATCCAGCATCCTTTCTCCACAAAAAAAACTTAGAAAAACAGGAATAAAAGAAAGGTTCCTCAACATGATAAAGGGTTTGTATGAAAATCCCACAGCTAACATCATACTCAATGGTAAAAGACTGAAACCTTTCCATCTATAATCTGTAACAAGACAATGATGCCCACTGTCACCACTGTTATTTAGCATTGTACTGGAAGTTCTAGCCAAAGAGGTTAGGCAAGAAAAAGAAATAAAAGTCATCAAAATTGGAAAGGAAGAAGCAAAACATTCACTATTTGCAGATGACATGATCTTTTATATGGAAAGTCCTGAAACATCTATAGCAAAGTTACTAGAGCTAATAAATGAATTCAGCAATGTGGCAGGGCACAAGATCAACAAGCAAAAAAACATTAGTGCCTGTATACACTAGTAATGTGCAATCTGAGGAGGAAATCAAGAAAAAAAATTCCATTTACAATAGAAACTAAAAGAATCAAATATCTAGGAATAAATTTAACCAAGGAAGTAAAGGACTTGCACACTGAAAAAGTATAAAACATTGCTTAAAAAAAGTCAAAGAAGACCTAAATAAATGGAAGGACAATCCTTGTTCATGGATTAGAAGACTAAATATCATTAAGATATCAATTCTACACAAAATGCTTTACAGATTCAACACATTCCCAATCAAAATTCCAATGGCCTTCTTTGTAGAAACAGAATAGTCGATTATCAAATTTATTGGAAGAGTAAGGGGCCCTGGAAAGCCAAAAACACCTTGAAAAAAAAAGTTGTAGGACTCAGAGTTCCTGACTTTAAAGCATATTACAAAGCAACAGCAGTCAAAACAGCATGGTATTGGTACAAGGATAGACATGTTGACCAATGGAATCAAATTAGTGTTCAGAAATAGACCATTATAGCTATGGCCAACTGATTTTTGACAAGGCTTCCAGGTCCACTCAATTGGGAAAGAAGAGTCTCTTCAACAAATGGTACTGAGAGAATTGTATATTCAAAAGCAAAAGAATGAAAAAGTGCCCCTATTTCATACCATATACAAAAATTAATTTTAAATGAATCAAAAACCTAAATATAAGAACTAAGACTATAAAATTCCTAGAAGAAAATGTAGGGAAGCATCTCTGGGATCTTGTGTTGGGCAATGGTTCTTGGACTTTATATGCAGAGCACAAACAATGAAAGAAAAAAATAGATAAATGGGACCTCCACAAAATGAAAAATTAATAAAAATGCTCAGTGGGAAAAAATAAGATATATAAATAACTTTGCCTTGACTGGCCCAGCTTATCCCAAACATAGGCACAATTCTTATCTTTGCCTCTACTTTTTTTCTGAAGAAATTCACTCCAAAACCCTCTAACTTCCCATTACCTGCTTTCTAGAGAGGCTAAGTCTAGCCTAATCAGGTTTCCATGTAAGATGGAATATAGATGGTGAGTGGGAAAAGAAAGTAAGCTCCACAACTCCCATTAGCCCAACTAGCAAAAGAACAGAAACATAGAAGGGATTTGGTTCCATACCCTCTCAACTACACCCGTGCATCTCCAAGAAAAAAGGTTTTATATCCTGGAAGTTTCTCAGAAAAGTTGTGGGAGACCAAAATGCATTCTAAATCTCTGAAAGTTTACATTCTTTAAATATTTGGTAATGTGCCACCTATTATATGTTAGGTATTTTTCCAGGTAATGGAGATAAAATGACAAGAAATTTTCCAGCTCCTGAGATTCTAACAATTCAATGTCCAAGAACAGTAAACCAACAAAAGTGTTATTAATTGAGATGACCATTGGGAACTCAGAAGAGGAACACCTAACCCATACTGGAGAAAAATAAGAGGGTAGCTAGAAGAGTGATTAGGGTTTGAGAGAATGAGCCAAATTAATAAGGTAAAGAAGATGTAATTGTGTACCAGGAAACTTTCCCACAGATCTTTCCATGGTATCAAGGTCAGAAACAGTACTAGGCTGACGGTCTTGGGTCATACCTAATTTTTTAGGTATGCCAAGTTAAGCCATCAGTGAAAAGGCAGCTTAATATACCATTAAATCTGTATATGTCATACAATTAACTTCTTAAGATAAATGGCACATCTGAAGCCTGAACCTTGACAAGCCTTAGCTGGGTAAGATTCATCTAAGAAGCTGTAACAGGTACAGGCCCTTTTAATATTGTTTCAGGCTTGAAGCACTACCATTGGTGCCATTCAGAGACATGATAGTATTGTCAGCAAAAGGTGTAAGGAGTATCTGTTGAAATATACATGTATTTCCCTTACATGGGATGTTTATAATGAGAGATATTTTAATAGGGTGTTCTTAAATCTTGAGGACATTGATTTGTTACTGTCCACATGCCAGGAGGGCTGTACTAAATGAAGAGCCTTTACTTTTGGATTTTGTGTATGGATTTCATCTTAGAAGCAATGGGAAAACTGTATATCAGAATTCAGACAACTGGTTCTGTCAGTGCTGCTGAAGGTAGATAATCCGCTTACAATGCAAAACATCAATCTCATAAAGTATTCCTATGGCCAAAATGAAATGATGTGAATATTAATAATGATGGGGATAAATTCTAAGGGTGAGTCACATAAATTCTCTAGGGGAGATCTTCAATGAGATGGCTGAGTCTGTCCATTATTTAGCATATGATTTTGAATGTCTGTCATTGTCTAGGAATTTCTGTATACAAAAAAATATAGCACACATGGATCCTGCCTCAAAGAGCTTGCTGGCTGATATGAGAGAGTGGGCACAAATATAAATAATTTAAATACACTGTAGATGGTGGCAAGTGCTACAGGAGGAGTACATAGAAACTACTGTAACTATTATGAGGATTAAGATTACCTCCAGCTGACAAATCTAGACAGGCTCCTTATGGAACTGATTCTGTGTATCCATACTTATATGGTCTAGTGTGTTCAAAATAGAATCAGACATCTTTTCCTCAAAATTTGCTTTCCTTTTCAGGTCCTCAGCTCCCTGAATGACACCATCCATTCAATCAACCAAACTAGTGTTCTGGGAATCATATTGGACCTATCCCTCTCTCTCACTTGCTGCTATCAGATTTCATCAGTCTCCTAGTCCTGGATGTACAATAACTGAACATTTTTAAAACTAGTCCTCTCCACTAACACCACCACTGTTGTAGTTATATTCTCATCTTTGCTTGTAGGGATTCCTGCAATGGTCTCATAATTTTTTTTTGTAATCCGATCATGCCGTTGGTCTGCTGAAAGTCCTACAATAACTCTCCGCAGCTTTCAAGATAAAATTCACAGTCCTCAGCACCTTCATAAGTCCACACTTCATAGAGGGTCTGGCATACAGTAAGTACATACAAGTATTTGTAGAATTAATGATGGAACAAATGGATTATTGGATATACCGGATACTTTTGAGCTAACCTAGAAAGAAGAGAATATTTGGGGCATGCTGTTGGGGTAAACGGAATTCCAAGCAGAGCAAATGTGCTCTGGAGCCCTGAGCTTAGGGACTTGGAGGAAGAGCTCAAGACTCTTAAGTCTGGTGAAGCTTTCTGGCTCCTCTAACCCATTTCCTATGAAAGCAGAAAAGTAGCTGAAAAATATTATTGCACCCTCTCCAAAGATAGACAAAGTGAGGATCAAGATGTTAACTCCTTATAGCCATGTAGAAAATTAATGGCAGAGGCACATGCTTAATTCTCAGTTCCACTTACATAAGAAAGAAAGGAAGGTAGGGAGAAAAGAAGCCATTTTCCTTTTCATAAGGCTATTTTCTGCTTTTCAAGTTCCTGACACATTCATAAAATAATAGACAGGAACTGTTTGCTGAGCCTACTGCTAAATTTTAACTGAAATTCTATTGGGTTTTGTATGAAAAATAAACACAGATAAATAAAATGCAAAAGAAATTATCTCACATTTCTATACAAAGATATAATTTTTAAGTGATATTTTAAATAAACTTACAATACCTTGGATTCATATACTTGTATATCTAATCTGATGAAAGAAAAAAAAAAACAGATTAGCATCTTGCTCAGATTCTTTTAGATCAGTTAGATACTATAGCATATTTTTATATGAATCAGAATCCCCAAAATTCCTAGAGTGGAAGTTGAAGAATGAGGAGTAATCCTGTAAACCAGCCAATTTCTATTTTTCTATCTGAAAGCAGACAGCGATGGAAAAGGGGAACTATCCTGTGGGATGCCAAACTAACCCATCTGCTACCAAACCTAAACTATGAACTAGAAGAGCTACACTCTTAAACATTTTGCATATTGAGACCATGCAAAATATTTCACCTCTAAAAAAAATTCACTGCAAAATATGTACACGACTTCTCCATTTTCCTTCTTTTCCTTTCCTTAACGTTTGGGGCTGGGGAAAGTATATTCCTAATGAATATATGTATAATAATAAAACTATTTTTAAATATGTATTACTCATAGAAATACTTAAAAATTTGGTCAAGTAATTAATGTGATTGGTTTCATAAAATAATGGTAAACCATCTCTGCTTGTTTGTTGTTGTTTTTGAACTCTTGCTCATCATTTGTATAAAGAAGACCTTGGAAATAGGTAATCCAAAAGTGTCACTTATCATATAGATAATCTGATACCTTTCCAAATGATTTTCTTGGTGGTGACCAGAAAATGCAGCTTTTCCAGAGAAACTATTTGTCTTTCAGCAAATTTTCACATTAAACTTGCAATGATGTCTTTTCCACCAGCGAAATTTATATACTTACTTATCTAGTGAATTGGATCAGCAGAAACCGAAACGAGTCGGGGTATTTTGTGGTTTTGAGTGTTGTAGTGTTGTGGTTGTTGTAATGGATGTTGTTTTCTTGTGTTTTCTTAACCTTTGCTACTCTCATTCTTGTCAAAATAATCCATTTTCAAGTTTAAACAATCAAGTTGTCTGGAGAGGCTCGTAATGAGAAACAGCAGTCTCTGATACATCCCCGCCCTCCTTCAAGTAGCACTTAAGTTCACCAGAGAAAACCACATTCAGCTGCTTGGGCACTTCTTCTATATTGTACTTTCATTTTCAAAATGCAGTACTCATTTCTTGATTGTTCTGAATTTTATATATTATTAGTAATCCCCTTTATGAGATATGAAGACTTAATTCTCTTATGCCACCAAAACTTACATGGTTAAATGACTATTTTTAGAGACATCAGTTACTTGTGTTTATATGAAGATGATTATAAATTATTATTATTCACACAAATGCCAAGTAATAAACCAGGATTCTTCATTTTAGTTTATTTTCCCTGGTGTTATTAAATTCCTCATTTTTCCACTTTAATAAATGACTACATATATCATCTCAATTTTTACCCTATATGCCATCAGATTAACACTTTCTCTTCCCTGACTTATTTTTTAACCAGATGGTCTACCATATCAGATCCCCTTTTGCATCCCCTTTCCTTCAAGAAAACTTTCCCCAGAACTCTCTGTCTACCAGCTCCCTAGGCTTTGCGTGAGCTGCCTTCCAAAGATTTCCCTTTTTACCTCTCTCCTGAGATGGATTTACTGTTTCCTAGATAGCCCCAAATTCCTCCTTCTTTACTCCCTAGTTTATTTGCTACTTTTCCAACAGCATTTCCTCAGTACATTCCTAAGAAAAGGTGTGTGAAAAGCAAACTTTTTTTTTACTTTGCACGAATATGACTTCATTCTATACTTTGTTGATGGCTTGAGTATGAAATCTGACATTGAAAATAGTTTTTCCTCCAAATTTTGAAGATACGTTGCCATTATCTTTGAACCTCCAGTATTGTTATGGAGAAGTGTGAAGCCATTATGATTCTTGATATTTTGTATGTGACAAAATATCGGTTTGTTTCTTTTTAATAGTTTTTATGATCTGCTCTATTTATTAGGGTTCTGAAATTTTATTCTGATGTTCCTTGGTATAGGTCTTTCTGGGAAAGTTATTGTATCATTTACTTTACCATATTTTCCCCTCAAAAATTCTGTTCTCTTTTTCTGTAACTCATATTAATAAAATATCAGACTTTCTGGGTGGATCTTCTGAGTCTACTATTCTGTCTTATATTTTCTCCAACATTTTTTCCTTGGGTCTACTTTCTAAGTGATTTCTTTGTTTTCATCTCTCAAGTCTTCCATTGATTTGGGGGGGGGGGGGAATTGTAATTTTTAATTTCCAGGAGCTGCTTATTTTTCCTTTGCGTATTCTTTTCTCATTCTTTTGTTTTACGCATGCAACAGTTTCTTCTGCCTCTAGGAAGATACCCATTAGAACAGGGATTTTTACTTATGGGCTTGAGGGTGACCTGAAGAGGAGCAGGCCATTTCCTAAAGAACTACCAGCACTGTTTATTTCTCCAGAGAAGTGAGCCCCAGTTTTGCCTGAGGATTCAATGCCAACCTGCCTGAATCTGACAGGTTGAGGAAGGTAGACTTTCAAACTAATCTCTCTGTCCAAGCCCCAAACTTCTGATTAGTGGGAGGTGGGGTAGATGCCTGGCTGCTGGTGATGTCAGCATTTCACTCTTCAGTATCAACTTCCATCTGGTCTCCTTGTTTCCACCTTGTGCCTCAACCTCACTCTTCACCACATTCTGAACTTGTCTACATATTTTACCGTGCACAGTTCAGTCTCCACTGTCTTCCTTCTAGCCTTCAATGAATCCTCCCCATTTCTACCTTCTAAAAATTTGTGTATATTTCTTGTTCTACTTGCTTCCTCTCTTCTCTTTGTTATTATGAATATATACATTTTTTCACTTTAGTTGCCTCTTAGAAGGAAGAAGAGTTCATTTTTATCTCTATCACTAAAAATTTATTTGCTGAGTATTTCATGTTTATAAAAGTATTTGTTTCAAAATTGTAGTCTATTTGCTATATAGCTCTTCTAATTCAATATCATATCTCTTATAACTTAATACAACACCCAAGGAAAATTTTTCAGAGACATTTAACTTTTTCTTCTGTTGAGAACCAAATTTATTTTCGTTGCCTAGTCTTCATATTATTGAATTATTGAAATCTATGTCATTAAAATATTAAATAATAGAAGTGCCCCTTTCAATATACTTGGTAAATGCATCACTTTAACAGGGGGAAGTGTTCTAGAAATTCACAAAGATAAAACAGACATCAACTCTCTTGGTGGACATTCTTAGAACAATCTCAGTTGGGGGCTGGGTGACTTCCACTTTGTAACAAGACTTTCTTTGAGCACCACAATGTTCCCTAAATTAGTGAAACTTGTAGTCCAGCTGGTGCAGTGAACTCATAGTTCAGTATTTTAACTTTAGCTTCCATTGCTGTGCTTGAAATATGCAAGTGTTATAGGCTTAAAACTGCTATTTGTGCCTGCATAGCCCAGCTCCTGTATGCATCCAGCTGTCTTCATTAATAGAGAGCACCTAAAAGCCCCCTCTTCTGGACAGGCTGAGGCAACAGGATACCACCCATGATATTATACCTGTTGAAAGTGCTGTTTCTTTCCTGACTAAACAAAGAAGTACAGCACTCTCGGGAATAAGCAAGCTGTCAAGTCTCATAGACTTTCCTTCTCTGTTGTCACAACACACATCATCCAAACTGGCATGTTGAGACATAATAGCACTTTACCCTCTTCTTTGTCTAGGGGTCACTCTCTTTCTCCTCCACTGTGCTTACTGAAGATAAGATGAAACCCTAAAACTTAACTTTAATTTTACTCATTATATCAGTGAATGTCCATTTAAGAAAACAGGAACCAAACTAGCTATTTTACCAAAAAAGAAAGAAAGAAAACCAACAATAACATAGTAACATAGGGAATTATTTAAATAAGTACTTACATACTGAAAAGACAAAGAGGGGCTATTGATGTAACATAGAAATAGTAACTACAAGAAACTTGTACCACCTCTAGGGCTGGTGAAACAACAACAAATAGAGCTTAGTGGAATTAAGACCTAGAGGAGCACCTGCTCAACTGCTACTGCGATCTTTGAGGAGGGAGCGCACCACAGCTGGTACTGTTTCTCAGAAGATATGAGGTGCATTCCTTCCTCTGAGTCTCGACTCAGAGGGGTCACCACATGCTGGTTCTGATATCTTTGAGTGACCTGATAAAGTCGGTTATGAAATTGTGGGAGAAAACTGAAAATCAGAACCAACTGCTGCTTCTGGATGCTTCTGGATAGAACAACTCCAGGCAGGATGAAAAATGAATCTTGAAGTGATGCTGACAGGAAAAGGAATCAACAGAAAATTTTTTTCTGCTCCACTCTTCCAGGCTCCTTCTGGTATCTCTATCAGCCAACCTAACAGAGAGCAAGCTGGCAAAGTAGAAGTGTTGCCTGTAGAGCCCCAAGATCAGAAGGCAAAGTATTAGAAGGGTGGATTTGGAGCAGAGGGGCAATAACTTCTTAAACATTTTACCCAATCCTGTGTTAGAGCTTACTTATTAAGAGCAAAGAGAACCGACTTCGAGTGTGACACTAAAACTAGAAAATAAGCCTGGAATCAGATGAATACATAATTCCAATCTTTTATACTTAATGTTATGAACATTACATTCATGCCCACAAAGAGGATCATCAGTTTAAGCAATTCATGATACTCTCTTTGCCTCATTAGTTAAACAAATATCCAGGATAATGCTACAAATTATTCCAAGGCTCCATCATCAGACTTCCTAGTTATGGAACAATGATTATGGTCTCCTCCACTCCTTTTCAGATTAGCAAAGCTACAGTCCTAGTTCTCTGAGCTCCACTCAATTGCTGCATATTGCTGGCAACTTATTTCCCTATGAACTGAGTTTCCTATAGCACAGGTATCCAGAAAGCATTACCTGATCTTAATGAGAAAATTTCAATTTTTTCAAAAGGCTCAAAGCAAATACACTCTCCTTTATGTTTCATTGGGCCCAAGTCTCTTCTTCCTACTCGTTAAGTACTTAGTCATTTGCCTATCAATATCCGCTTTCTCCTTCTGCTGTACTAAAAAAAAATCCCAATTTCATTAAAGATGGCAGTATGCCCAGGTAAGAAAAAAAACTACATTTCTCAGCCTTCCTTGCATCTGAGGATGGGCATGTGTCATAATTAAGACCAATGAGATAAAAGCAGAAGTCTGCTTTCCTGTGGTTTTCCAGAAAAGATATTTTCCCATTTCCTCATTAAGTTTCTTCCTGAAATGTGAATGGGAGACTGGAGGTGGAGCAACCATCTTGCAATGATGAGGTGATCATGAGGAAAAATATGGCACACAAGGACTCAAGGAGCAGAACAGAGCAAGAGCAATTCTGATGACACTGAAGGGCTGCCACCACCCTGGATGTCTTACCCAGACAGATGTGCTCTTTAGGGAAATAAGCCT
Source organism: Cabassous unicinctus (assembly GCA_029593785.1). NCBI lineage: Eukaryota > Metazoa > Chordata > Mammalia > Cingulata > Chlamyphoridae > Cabassous > Cabassous unicinctus. The sequence goes on along the minus strand of JAQZBX010004168.1, from coordinate 39,357 downwards.
CCATACTTCTTTAATGGGAAACTTTAGCTTTCATAATTGATGTGCCATCAGAAAAGTCTCTCTGTACCAATATTATTCTATTTTAACCCAGCTATTTTCCATGGAAACCCTACTATGTGTAAACCTATCCTGACACAAAGTTGTGTAAATGACAAAAGAAGAATGATAATATGGTAGAGGAGGCAGGCATGTAAAAACTTGATTATAATAAAAGGTGTTTTAAGATCACTTAGTGCCAAAATAAAAAACAACCCCACACCTTTTTGTAGCTGTGGCCACTTCAAATCCTGAGTGGTCACACACTATTATATGTCTTAGGATTTTTTTTTTAGGTTTCTTATTTTTTTCTTATTTTCTTATTTTTAATTATTTTTAAAATAATTTTTGCTTTATTTTTAGAGGAGCTTTAGATTACATATGTTACATAAAAAATATAAGGGATTCCCATATATCCCACCCCCTCCCCCTCCCACACTTTCCCCCATTAACAACATCTCTCATTAGTGTGGTACATTTGTTACAGTTGATGAACACATATTGAAACATTGCTACTAACCGTGGTCTACAGTTTAAATTATGCTTTACACTTAGTACCACACAATTTGATAGGATTTAACAAAATGTATAATGGCTGGCATCTGTCATTGTAATGTCTTGCAGAACGATTCCTATGCATAAAAATTGCCCCATGTTACACCAGTCTTAGGATGTTTTAATGATATCATGAGGGAAGGGGGTGTGGCTCAATTGATTGAGCTCCCGTTTGCCATATGGGAGGTCCTGGGTTCGCTTCCCGGGGCCTCCTTGTGAGGGCAGGCCGGCCGGCGTGGCGGGGTGGGCTGATGCAGCAGGACCTCACAGCAAGGGGGAGATAAGCAGACACGGAAAAAGCACACAGCGAATGGACACAGTGAACACGGGCAGCAGGGGGGGATAAATAAATAAATAAATAAATCTTTAAAAAAATAATAATAATAACGATATCATGAGAGGTAAACAAATTCCTCTTGTGGTCAACCCAAATCCAGAAGTGTAAAAAAAAAGGAAATTTCAGGAACTGCCATTCCAGTCTAGCTAAGATGACACAGTACAAAACCATCATGCTCAGTGTATAAGCAATAAAACTGGGATTCATATTCTCCAGGCAGTCTATCTCCAAATCTGTGCTTCATTGGCCCAATTTGGCTATTGGAATGTCATCTTGTTTTTCTTATGAGCTGTTGGTATTCTATCTTTATATGCCCAAAGTTTGCTAGTGGAATCGTCTCTATTCCCTGATTTTGCTCACAAAATATAATTTAAATCCTCTCCCATATTCTAAATTAGAATTGTTGAAAAGGCAGGACATATTCACAAAACAGATGATACTGAGCTATATCTGAAACAGTATGAAACAGAAGCAGATGAGGTTGGAAAGGTAGAATGAAGATAGATTATATTTAATGGAATTTCTATTCAAAGTAAACATTTTCCCTTTTGTGCATTGAATGAATTCAAAAGATACAGTGTACAAAGATTTTTGAAAGTTCACAATATAAACAAAGTAACACTATATAACGGAAGAAAATTTCCACAGCCCATCTCTTTCTCTCCTTAGAAATGTATTTGAATACAAAAATGAATTTATAATATAAACCATTTCTATTTCCTTTGAGATGATGGGAGAAGAGTCACCTATGAAATTCATGGAGTTTAAAATTCAATAAGCACAGTGTTTCCAATGTTGTTCATTCTTCCCTAGAAAAAAGCAATGCCATTCAAAGTGTTCTCTAGAAGATTAATTTATATTTTATTTATTGGGAAACACATTGACTGTCTCCCATATGCTAATTTCTCTGGTGTTTGAATACTATTCAGCTCTTTACTTAAGCTTTCTGGAGCATTTTCTGTTTTCTTTTCCTATGCATTGTATTTACTTATGGTATTTAATTTTTACCAGTAAAGCTGAACTTGTGCAGCAACATTTCAAGTGTCTGAATGTCATGGTCCATACAGTCTATGGCTTTTTTGTTGTTCTTTGAATCCAGTCCTCACTGTGCTCTTTTTTTTTTCTTTTTTAAATAATTTTTTATTTTTAAAAATACTTCAGATTACATAAATAATACATAAAAAATATATAGCATTCCCATATACGCTGTTTCCTACTCCTCCCACACTTTCCCACATTAACAACATCCTTCATTAGTATAGTACATTTGTTACAAATGATGAACACATATTGGAGCATTGCCACTAAGTGTGGATTATAGTTTACATTATAGTTTAAACTCTCCTACACAATTTTGTAAGTTATGACAAAGTATATAATGGCCTGTATCCATCATTGCAATGTCATTCAGGACAATTCCAATGTCCCCAAAATGCCCTAATATTACACCTGTTTTCCCTTTCCCTCCCCTCAGAACCTACAGTGGTCACTGTCTCCACATCAGTGATAAAAGTTCTTCCATTGCTAGAATTACAATCAGTCTGTAGTAGGATAAAAGTACATCTATTCTAGTCCATCGTTCATTCCCAATCCTGAGGATTCTGGGATGGTGATGCCCACTCCACTTCTAATTGAGAGGGGGCTTAGAACCCATGAGGCAGATGGATGGGGCTATCTTGCTTACAGTTGCAGACTCTCTCTGTTCCTTGGGATGGTCATTGTCCAACATGTTGTCCTGGGTGAATCCAATGAACTGGAGAGTAGGTATTGCACCTCTGTTGAGATCCAGGGCCCAACTGGCACATGGACAGCTCAAAGATTTAAATCTCTTGGACATACACCTATCAAGTCTAGTACTAACTATAGGTTCAAATAGAAGGGGCAGAAGAGCCATGTGTAGGGAAACCACAAATGAGTCCAATGCTGTCACACTGGGAACATAAATTCCAGAGTAGGACCCACTGGCAGGGTGCCAAACTCTTGAGCTGTCTTCCTTGCCTATAGTGTCTGGATGTCTCTAGAGTCCTCAGGAGCCCTGCTATTTGAGACAATTTTTATTATGGCAGTCCCATGAGATCCTGCTGAGATGTGCATAAGCGTAACCTCTGGAATGTCCTCCTGACTCATTTTGAAATCTCTTAGCCATAGCAATTCATTTGTCTTTACCCTTTCCACCTTTTTGTCAAGGTCTTTTTCCAGGTGCATTGCTAGTTGGTGCTTCATAATAATCTTTCAGTGCCAGGGAGGCTCATCCCTGGGAGTCATGTCCCACACCGGGCGGGGGAGGTAGTGCATTTATACGCTGAGATTGACTTAGAGAGTGGCCGCATTTGAACAACAAGGAGGCTCTCAGGAGGTAATTCTTAGGTAACATAAAATACTAGGCTAAGTTCCAATTTCAAAAGAAAAGGTTCATAAGTATAGTCATCAATATCAAGGGCCAATCACAATGGTCTATACTCTTTCACTAGGCACTGCCCTCATACTCGGGGGATTTTTGCTTTCCCATTAGAAAATGTGCCTGAGCTCCCCCAGGATGAGAATTCGATATTCTTTCAGTTATTCTGTGGATCCCCACCCACCATGACAATGCCCCATGAACACTTGAACTCCTTCATATGCCTTATAGGTATGCCCCATGCATTCCCCATCAGTGATTGACACCCTGCACAAATGATCCTCCCCTACCACAATTGTGACCCTTCTGTGATCCAAAACTTCTTCAAAAATAAAACAAAATAACCAAATAAAACTAATAAGAAAATGAAATAATAATGATAGTTTTAAAAATAACAAATAAAATATCAAAAATTGAAAAAATTTAAGATAATAAAAAAATATTTTTGACATTATGTCTTGCATCATTGTAATATATGTTGTCTTGTATGTACAGTGACATTTTCTTCTGCATATTCCACCAGTGTCTTTTTTATTTTATTTTATTTTATCTTCAAAGAAGCTTTAGGTTACAGAAACATCATGTACAAAACTTAGGGAATTCTCATATACCCAATATACTCCCCTTTTTACCCTCTCCCCTATTAATAACATTTTACATGTGGATGGTACATTTGTTACAACTGATACACAAATATTGAAGCATTGTTACTAACCATGGTCAATGATTTACATTATGGTTTACACTTTGGACTGTACACTTTTAAAAATTTTGATGAAATTTAAAATGGCCTGTATCCATTATTGCAAGATCATGGAGAACAATTCTAATGCCCTAAAAATGCCCTATGTTCCATCTATTCTATTCTTCCCTCCCCCTCCCCTCAGGACCTATGGTAATCACTAAGTTTCACTTTTTGAAGAACAAGATTCATAGCTACTTGAAATAATATTGAGGATTTGACATATTGGTCTGTTTTCTTTTATTAGGCACTGCCTATGTTCTTAAGGGCCTCTTGCCCCTGTATTTGAAAACATAGCAGGACACCCCAGGACAGGAGTTTAATATGTTCTTGTTAATTGTATGGGTCTCCACCCACTGATATAACATACTATGACAAGATGAACACTTACATATTCCATAGAAGCCTGCCCCAGGTATGCCCTGTCCTGTATGCCGTCCCCCGCCCCCCACATCTAACACCCTACACCAGTAACCCTCCCTTGCCATATTTGCCAAAAGAACATACCCAATATTGTAGTTTTAACCACAGACCTGCAAATCCCCAGAATTTACCTGCTGCTTCCTCTGACCCTCCTCCCAGTTCCATGGATAGTCCAACCCAACCCCCCATCATACCCCTCCTCACAGAGCAGTACCACTGAACCCAATAGCATCACTGCACCACTGTCATCCCCATCTACTGCACAACTACACCCTTCTACCTTATCATAGATTTTTCCCATATGGGCATTGGTTCACCACCTTCTATTCCCCATCTGTCTCCTATAAATCTATCTTCCAGACTCTAGCTCTGTGAGTCTGCTCAATTTGCTTAATTTATATCAGTGAGGTCATGTAATATTTGTCCTTCAGTGCCTGGCTTGCTTCACTCAACATAGGTCTTCAAGATTCACATGCGATCCTGTGTGTTAATACTATAAACCGTGGGCTGAGGTATGTCTCACAGAAGGAAATGACCAAAAACGTGTGACCAAAAACAATGGGGAGAAAACCTTAGCAATTTCAATTGCTGTCTTGATTTGCCTGGACTTACTGATACAGAGAAAACAGCAGGGTTCCAGAAAGAAATACAGGCTAACATGCTCACTTTACTTGAAGTTGAACCGTCAAGTAAAATTACAGAGGAGAAAGAGGGGGGGGGAGCATGTAGAAGTGGAGAAGTGGAAGAGTCAGAAATCATATATGCTTCCCAAGACATTAAAAATATGATTATATCAGTTAGCAGAAATGATATTTCAGTGAGGAGTGCAACCTCAGGATGCCTTACTCTAAGATATCACGTGTTCTCTAATGTGGCAGCAAGCTGAAAGTCAAGGATAGAAGGCTGGGGTACGGCAATGGAGCCTAAAGCAACAGAGGAAAAGACCTGCAGGATTGCTATAATTCGCAATCCAACTGACTTGCAAATAGCCATTAAACTGGATCTGAATTAGCTCCCACCATGTCTAGCAGAGTGCTAAAAGCTGCTTCCTAAAAATGCTAACAAGTACAAGAAATTGCTATTTTTAAAGAAAGCATGTAAAGGAGGACTCCAGCTTACACATACCCAGTGGTGAAAAAACATCTTCCAAGGGGATGCTGCCCATCCTTAGAATCTAAAGTGTGGTGCCTGCTGGAAAAGGCACTTTTTTGTTTCTAAACCAATTGTTTTAATCTCAAAAATAAGGATACCCTGGACACTGAAATGCTCTTTTTAATTCTTTTTATTTTTTTTAATTTTTGGCTGCATATGCACCAAGCAAAGAGGACTCAAGCAATTATCCAGGCCTAACAAAATCATCTTCACCAGAAAAATTTTGATATTTGTAAGGAAAAGCAGGCTACTTTTTGGTATCATGTTGCTTTAATTATCGAGATAATAACTTTTATTCTAAGATTTATTGTAGACAGTAGAATCTCTAAGTTTAAGATTTGTCTCTGAATCTGATTTACATATGTTAAGGAAGTTCTTTATGAAATACTGTTAAGCTTTTCTGTGTTTGATTTTTTAAAGGAGGTTAATGATGATGATTTAGTCATGACATAGAAGGCACCAGTTCTCCTCTACACATCATCAGCCTTTTAATGGCAAATTGATTTGAATCCAGTTAATAGTTACAAAGTTTATTAAATGCCCCTATTGACTTTTCAAGTATATAGGCCATTAAAGATATGGCACAGGTCTTCTGAACTATGGAATTACTAAATGGATACTAACAGAATGCCAAGGTAGGCCAAAATATTCTTTTAATTAGCTTTTTTTCTCAGAGTATAGCTAAATGTTTTATATTTCTAATAAATTTCACATTTAACCTAGTTAACTGATTATGTGCATATATTACCATTCATAGAGACATTGTTGTATAAGGTTCATATGTGAAAAATACCTCCTAATAAATGTCTTGGCCAATTGGCAATCTGAGGATAAGCAACTTGACCAAGCTTCCACAGTTTTAAAGTTGAAGAAATGGGATTCAAACTCAGATCCCTCTTACTCCGTATCTTATACTTTTAAATATTAACTTAAAAACAGTTATAACAAGGGTGCAAGTGTGAAATGCCTTCTTTCTCCCCATCCCCTGCCCCTTTAAACTTCCTCAAAGGACTAGTTATTTCATTACCCCTGGATGAAATATCAGATTAATCCCAGAACCCTCACAATCAAGCTTATTTTTAAAGATTTATTTTATTTATTTATTTTTCCCCACTCCCTCGTTGTTTGTACTTGCTATGTCTGTTCGTTGTCTGCTCATCTTCCTTTTAGGAAGCACCAGAAACCAAACCCAGGAACCTGGGACCTCCCATGTGGGAAGGAAGCACCTAATCGTTTGAGCCACCTCCGCTCCTTCCACAATCAATCTTAAACATTGAAAATTTCTCAGGACACTTCAAGTTCCAAGACAGTTTTGTGCCATTAATTAAAATGTCCATATAGATTAATTATCAAAACTTGATTGCATCCAGCTATTTTCTGCATTGACAATTTCTGGATTATGGGGCAAAGAACCTCAGCCAGGTCTTCCTGGAGGTACAACGGGCCTCACGTGTGCCACCTCTCTTTGCTTCACTGCCAGCCAGAGAAGTCTAGCCATGGCTTATGCCCTCTACATTTCACAAGTCTGGTCAAATACCAGTTCTTAATGTTCCTCCAAACTTCACAGAATGAATAGAAGGTTCATTAATTATCTCATTTATCCATTCAACAAATATGTATTGAGCACCTACCATTTGGGAACCATTGTTCTTGAACCATGAATAAAATAAAACATGGAAAAATGTCTTCATTCTTATACATAAATTAACCAAACTAGGAGACATTTGAGTGTGAAAGAAGATGCTATTTTTAATTATGTTGTGATATCAGGCATACACCTATTCAACCTCAGGCACACCAGGATGTGTGTGTCACCCTACAGAGAGCTACCAAGTGGATTATACAGGATGTGATTACTGTTATGAAAAAAATTATAATAGAGCATGAGGGGGATTGGAGAACCAGGATGAGTGTAGAGCTTGTAATTTTAAATATGGTGTTCAGGGAAAGTCTCACTGAAAAAGGGATATTTGAGCAAATACTTATTTGGGGGGAGTGAGTCAAGTCAATAGTGGAAATAAGAGGATTATTAAAGAGGAAATATTAAATGTAAGGCCCACAGTAGAAGTGTGCCACCTGTGTTTGAGGGAATGAGGGAAGGTAGAGTAGCTAAAGCAGAATGAGTAATGGAAGAGAAGTAGATAAGGTCAGTGAGACAAGAGAACGAGAGGAAAACACATAGGGCTTTGAAGGTCATAGTAGAAACTTTGGCTTCTTCTCTGAGTGAGATGAGAGCCAGGAGGGTTTTGAGGAGAGCAATGACACATTCTGACACGTTTTAACCAAATCAGATCGTCTGGTACCCTGATATAAATCATAGGAAGCAAATGTGGCATCACAGAAACCAGAGGAGTCTTTTGCAAAACCCCAGGCAAGAGATGATGACAGAATATCTTAAGGAGGCATTGGAGATGGGTAGAAATGATTAGAGCCTGAGTATATTTTGAATACATCAGTATCAGAATTTCCAGATGGAGTGCATGTAGAACAAGAAGGGAAAAATGGATCATGTTTAATTTCAAGGTCGTTGGCTTCAGCAATTAGAAAGATATTATTGGTTGTTTCTCTCAAAGTTCTTCTCACTTTACTTGAGGTGAGGAGGTGGCACACTTGACACCCTCACTCACCCTTACGAAGTGTGGGAGGGAGAAGGGAAATTTCTACCTCAGCAACTTTCTCCAAATGCATTTCCTCTGTTTCTTCAGCCTCAACTTTTTTGTATGCTAAAAAAGCTATTGGGGGAGCGGGTGTAGCTCAGTGGTTCAATGCCTGCTTTCCATGTACCAGGTCCTGTGTTCAATCCCCAGTGCCTCCTAAAAAAAAAAAGGTATTGGGCTGAGGGTCATACTATTGACCCTTTGACAGTCCTACAGAGATGGAGTAGCACCTCACTTCAGAATACAGGGGTATTTGTGCCATTTGATTACTGTCCTCTTGGGGATACAGTTAAATTAAGATAAAAGTATTTCCATTTTAACTTCCTCTTTACATAGACAAATGAACACACACAACATAATCAGGATCAAACTTCTGACACAATTTTAAAAATATTTTCTTATTTATATCCTGTTTATAAAAGGGTTCTCCAGAGAAAGACAACCAAGGGAATATATGAAGAGATTTATTATAAGAAGTTGGTTCATCCTATTGTGTGGGTTGGCAAGTCCATCTGAATTCCAGAGAGCAGGCCAGGTACTGGAAATTCCCATAAGACTGATACTGAAATCTTGAATCTGAATTCCTTAGGCTGGAAACTCAGGAAGGTGTGGCATTTATAGATTTGAGGCAGCATTCCTTCTTCTGATCTCTGCAACCCTCCAACCCTTGATTCTCGCTCTTAAAACCACTAAATGAATGAATGAGGCTCAGCCATATTATTCAGGGTAAATCTCCTGCATTTAAATTCAACTCATTATAGAGCTAATCCCATCTATGGAATATCTCTGCAGCAATAACTAGGCCAGTGTTTGATCAAACAACTGTACACCATAAACTAGCCAAATTGACACATAAAATTAACTATCATATAGCCCCAGGTCATTAAATATTTTTTGAAAACATGAGTTTTTTCACTGTTGCATTTTTGTATCATATGCCTGAAACATTATTTAATCATTCTCCTTTTATTAAGCATATTTAAATAAACTGCCATCATCCTATATTTTGTTAGGATAAACCTCTTTATATATTAATCTTTGTGCCCTTCTCTGAATATTATCTTAGGATGACTTCCTAGACATAATATTAATAGATCAAATACTAAGAGCATTATTTAAATGATTGACATAGATTACACAATAAAAGCCCAGAAAATTTGCCCCTATTTAGACTTCCACCAGCTTTATATTGGTCTATTTGATTGTGTATTCTCAGCATCAGTAAGTATTATCTTTTTTAAATCTTGGAGTTTGCCTATATATTTTTTTCAAATTCATAATGTTTCATCGAAGCATATTAATGAAATCCTATGGACATATATTATGTCGACACCAAGTGAAAACATATATCATTTTAATATGTACACAAGATTTTGATCATGATAGATGCAGCAATATAGAAAGATAGGTAGAATGGTGAATCCTTTACAGAAGATTTTCAATTTACTTTGCCCAGATCCATCAGAGGAATCACTATCTATGGCCGCTATAGCCTTATGAAATGGATTTCTTACATAGTAAGATGTTAAAGTAGAAATGAAACTGCAGAATGGATGTTGTGTTAGCAGGCATGAAAACAACATTAATCTCATGGTACATCCCAATCAGAGCTCTTGTGTGACCAAGTACAGTAATATTTTGAAAGGAATCTTTTTTTCTGAGCAGAAGGTCTCAACACTGGGCTTAAAATATTCTTTAAACCATGTTATAAACCCATGGGCTGTCATGAAGGCTGTGTTGTTCAATTTATAGAGCATGGGTAGAGTGGATTTAGCATCTTTTTAAAGGGCCCTAGGACTTTTGGAATGGCAAATGAGCATTGACTTCAACTTCAAGTCACCAGCTGCATTAGCCCCTTACAAGGGAGGCAGGCTGACCTTTGATGCTTTGAAGCCGGGCATTGACTTCTCCTCTCTAGCTAAGAAAGTCCTAGATGGCATCTTTTTCCAACAGAGGGTCTTTTCATCTGCACTGAAAATATCTTGTTTCGTGTAGCTACCCTAATCAATTACCTTAGCTATATATTCTGAATAACTTGCTGCAGCTTCTACATCAGCACTTGCTACTTCATCTTGTGCTTTTATATTATAGAGATGGCTTCTTTCCCTAAACCTCATGAACCATCCTCTGCTAGCTTCCAAACCTTGTTCTGCAGCTTCCTCACCTCTCTCAGCCTTCATAGAATTGAAGCGCATTAGGGCCTTGCTCTAGATTAGGCTTTGGCTTAAGGGAATGTTGTGGCTGCTTTGACCTTCTCTTCAGATCACTAAACCTTTTTCCATATCAGCAATAAGGCTGTTTCACTTTCTAATCATTCATGTGTTCACTGGAGTAGCACTTTTAATTTCCTTCAGGGACTTTTCATTTGCATTCACAATGTGGCTCTTTGGTACAGGAGGCCTAGCTTTTGGCTTGTCTTGGTTGTCATCATGCCCTCATCACTAAGTTTAATCTTTTCTAACTTTTCATTTAAAGTGAGAGATATATGAATCTCCCGTTCATTTAAACACTTAGAGGCCATTGCAAGTTACTAATTGGCCTAAGTTCAATATTGCTGTGTCTCAGAGAATAAGGAAGCCTGAGGAGCTGAGGAAAGAGAGAGAAACAGGCAAACAGATGGTAGATGGAGCAGTCAGAACACACACCATTTATCAATTAAGTTCAGTCTTACGTGACTGGAGTTCTTAGCACCCCAAAACAATTACAGCAGTAATGGCAAAGATCACTGAACACAGATCACATAAACAGATATAATAATGAATGGAAAATTTGAAACATTGTGAGAATTGCCAAAATTTGACACAGAGACACAAAGTGGTCATGTGCTGTTGGAAAAAAACGGTGCCGTAAGACTTATTCAAAGCAGGGTTGCCAAATTTGCAAGACACAATAAAGCCACGTGCAATAAAATGAAGTAAGCCTATATATAAAAATGTTCAACAAGTATATCACCAGAAATAATTTGACATAAGTATTATTATTCACATTTTATACACTAGTACTCTGAGTCTTGAATGAATTATGTGCCAGTTTTAATGGACTGCAAAGAAGGGTAGAGCACAACACGGAAATCAAATCAAGTGTCCTGGTCAACAGCTAACAATGGAAGAGTTAAGAGTCAATGCCACATATGTCTGATTCTACCACCCAGGACTTGTCTTTGTAAGTAAGCTGTAGCAATTTGGCATTATTTATGAATTACAAAAATAATATTGGATTATGTTTGTAAACTGCTTTCTTCCTCCGGGCGTGATTAAATTATGATTAGGGCTTTGACTGGGCCATGTCAGTAGGGCATTGAGTCCCTGTCCCTTGGTGGGTAGGGACTCACAGATAAAAGACATGGCAAAGAACAGAGTTGGAGTTTTGATGCTGAGTTTTTAGCTGGAGCCCCGGAAAGTAATCACACAGAGGAGCTTGGTTTTGAGGAAGGAAAGAAGGCCCTGGGAAAAGAGACAAGCCATTTGCCTGATAGTCTACAGCCGGCCTTGTGGAGAAAGAATGTAGCAGCTGAGCCCAGAGAGAAACAGAGCCCTGGGAAGAGAGGAACCCAAGAAGCCTGAACTCTAGGCAGACATTGGCAGCCATCTTGCTCCAACACGTGGCAATAGACTTTGGTGGGGGAAGTAAATTATACTTTATGGCCTGGTACCTGTAAGCTTCTACCCCAAATAAATACCCTTTATAAAACCAACTGATTTTTGGTATTTTGCATCAGCACCCCTTTGGCTGACTAATACACAAGCCAAAAGCTTTCCGAAGCAGTGACTATCTGACAGTTCTTTCTTCTCCCACTCTGCCTAGCACCAGTACATAGTGAGTATATAATCCATATTTGTTGTAAGGAAAAATGTCTAACTCTACACTGTAAATAATCTCCTACTAAAGTACAGTTTCTGTGGGTTCTGATGGGACTTCAAATTTGGTATTCGAAATCAGGAAATTTAGAAATAACTTCAGGGTCAGAAGCAGAAATTACAACTTTTAGGAGAGAAGTTGTGCCTACACTTAACTAAATCCAACGTTAATTTTAGAGTGATGGTGGTGGTGCACTTTGATTGAATTCTAATACTATTAGGTTGTATATTTATTTAACTTTGGTTTTTGAGATTGAAAAAGATGATGCTTGGTTACTTAAAACCATGTAAAGTCAAGAGTTATTAAATCAGGCACATCATTCATTCACAGGTTTATCCAGGAATTTTTATTAAACACTGTATTTGCAATTATGTGCAAGGCAGAGTGCCAAGTGCCATGGGGATTACAAAGATGAAAAATACAAACCCTAATCTCAAGAAATTTGAAATCTACTGATGGAAAGGAAAAAAACTATAAAAAATTACAAGATTCCAAACAAAATATATACTCCTAAGGAATAATTGATAGTTCACAAGAGTTATGGCTTCTAAAACAGGTTACAGAAAAAATATGGAGGATATAGCAATTGAATTGAGAAAGGAAGAAAAGAAAACAGATTTTTTACTACCTGAAATACACCTGAAACTGTGCTTAGTGTTTGAACATGTTCTTTTTAAGATTTAAATGTCTCAAAGTACTTTCAAGTGCATAATTTAAGATCTGTTAAACAGAGGGAGATAGGGAGGAAACAAACCATGGAAGTTCTTATTGCTGTGGAGACGCTGTCAATGCGTCAAGAATTTCTGATGCCCTTGTGCACTAGAATTTCTGAATCTCCTGGTAACATCCGAAAGCCAGCATCATCTCAGTGCTTGGCAGCTTTCTCTGGAACTGCTGATGGTCACCCTGCTCAAGCCTGCAGCAGGCTGGAAAGACCAGGGAATTAACACCCCCAGGGAGCAGCCCTCAACCAGCAGCTGAGGTGTATAAATACCTCAGTTCACACACAGCCTGACTGGAAGATAAGTGTTTCCCGCAGAGCTAATTTCCTGCTGCCCACTGTGATGGCTTACTTGGAACACATTCTCTTCTAGAGATGGCTGTTCCATTCCCTAACATTATTTCCAGAGTTTCCCAAATAAGTTTTTTCTCCTGGAACCCTTCTTCTGAGGGAACCAAAACTAAGATACTAAAAAAGCTTAAATGTTATACTGTGAACCATGGGGAAACTTTATCTTTTTTTCTTTTTTAAAAAAAGAGGTATACCTGATCTAAGGTGTACTTTAGAGAGATTGATCAGAATTAAGTGAATTTTACTCCATCAGACACAAACTAAGCATCCCACATAATAAAGTGGTTTAATAAAACATCTTATGTATTTTCTATTAAACTGACAGGGAGCACTGGGGATCAGGTATCATATATTATTTTAGAATGATGGGCTTATTTATTCATTTCTTTGTATCTTTTGTAGTTTAGGTAAAAAATAATGCACCTGCATATTAATATGATGATCTTATGGATGTGCTCTTTGGCCTTCAGTTTTGCCATACAGCACATATGCATAATGACTTTTCCAATAGCATCTTACATTATTATGGAAAACAAATGAAACCATCATTTTAAAATATGTTAAGTTATGGTGATATCACACAGATTCACTGCTTCCATTACTGTAATTTGTCATAATGAAGACTAACCCAATAGAGATTTCTTGAGGTATTATATGACTTACCTGGCAATGGGTATGTTGCTGACTAAAACACACACTATATGGAATAACCTTTTTCCTGAGGAGTTTAAACATCTTCATTTAGCAACCAATCCCAGAATAAAATAACCAGAGAACAATGAAAGACTGACAATAATACAGCATTCAATAAATATGATTTTTGGTACTATGTGGGTAGTTCTGATTTTATAACATTGTCTACATTCTGCTCTGCCAATCACACCTTCTCCTTATGAGGGAGCTGCAGGAAATAAACACACAAGAAATAATGAAATGGAAAGCAGAGGCATATTCATTGTCTGTGGACTTGTGTGAAAACGCCAGCATAGAGAATTCAAATAAACTAGACTGAACCAAGCAGGCTAGACTAAAAGTGCAAAATGCTTCCTCCCTACCCCAAATCCAAACCTGACACTTCTCTCTCAAGTGTCATGGAAGCACAAAAGAGGGATGTGTAAGAAATCTGACCAGGTCTCAGGTCAACTCTGCTCCTTGAGCTTGAATGGACAACAGAAGGCAGGAAGCCAGCTCCACCGGAAAACAGCAACCTTTTGACCCAGCTAGGAGTCTGGGATATGACCAGTCCATAACAGGGTCTCACCTTGACTGACTGAAGGGAGAGAGGAAGAATGGAAGGGTATGAGAGAAGGAGGAAACTTGAGGGCTTCCCCAGTCAATCTTGGAAGAGACTAGTTTGTGGCAATTTTGTCTGCAAGTCTGAAGGGTGTTTTCATTAAAGAAAAAAAAAAAAAAAAGACATTTTGAGATTCACCTTAGAGGATAAATATGACTAGGAATGAACCACTCCAACATTCAAAGTTTTTTGACAACACTATCATCCAAGCCAGAAACATAGAGGCCACACTCACTCAACATTGTAATCAAAAACCATGGAGAAAATATGCCAAATGTGTGCTATGGACCATAGTTAGTGGTAATAGTCTGATGATAATATCACATAATCTGTAACAAATGTTCCACAATGGTGTGGTGTGTTGGTGAGAGGGTTTTGGATGGGAATTTCTACACAAGTGCATGATTGTTTTATAAGTTCATAACTTCTGTAATAAAAATATATTTTTTTAAAAAATCAGTTCTGGGCAGTGAGTGTAGCTTGGTGACTGAGCATCTGCTTCCCATGTACAAGGTCCCAGGTTCAATTCCTGGTACCTTCAAACAAACAAACTCACAAACAAACAAACAAAAAAACAATGAGTTCCTAGGGCCTTTGACTTCTACAGCTTAAAAGTCATCCAGTCCATCCCCTCTTCACCACACCCCCTTCCTTTTTAGGCCCTTATCTTGTCTCACTGGGATTATTGTAATACTCCATTAGCACTTATCACAGTTTTTGATACATGGTTGATGCTCAAACAATGTTTTATGTGTGAAATTGTTTGAAATTATAATATATTTTTCATTTTATATCAATACAGACTTTATTTCTAACAAAACACTTTCCAGCAACATTCTGTTTATATCAACACACTTAAGATTATGGATAAAAATACGGCACATATCCTTTTAATTGAATTGTGTTTTGGAAGAAAAGAAAGTTCTCAGAGAACAAAAATGAATCAGGAATTTGGGTCCAGAGTGGTAAGCAGGTTGTGAAATTAACTGCCAGGAATTCAGAGTCTTAGGACATAATAGCTAAATGGAAGTCAAAAGAAAAGGATTTGGAGGTCCATACAAGTAGGAAACTGGAACAGTGTGACATACACAGCTTGAATTCTTGTATTCTCCCTTGAATGATTGTACTTTCAGTGAAAGAGGAACTAGGAATAAAAATTCTACCCTATACATCCACCCCACAAAATACAGATAGCAAGGAAATTCATCTGACCTGGCTCTGGTTTGGAGGTAAGGAGAAAAGTAAGATTGCAAAACTGCAAGCTGGCCTTCAAGCAGATTTGAGGTAGAAAATCATACTAACTGTGAGATCTGAAAAACCACAAGCAAATAAATTAAATTAATTTATTTAATAGCTCAGTCCTCTCAGGAAGAAACCACCCTCTACACAGACCTTATTGAAATTACACAGGTATTGTCACAATAAGTGTAATCTCACCTTCAAAAATCACAAATAGGTTGGCTGCTAAAGCCAACACAAAAAAGTTCTAAATTTAAAGAAGAAGAAGAAAAAAAGAGAGACACAGAGTTCAAGCCCCAAGTTCCTCAAATATTGGAAATACTATATGCAAAATATAAAATGGATATTTCCATGTTTTCAGGAATAAAAGAGTAAATAAAATTATCAGCCAAAGCAAGAAAACATAAAATTAGCCATGATAATTTGAAAAAGTAACAAAGCATGTAGAAGTGAAAACTAATGAAACTAACATTCGTATGAATGTGAATTCATAGGTGTTTGCATCAGAAAACTTAAAATTTAAACTTACTGTAACCGTTGGTCAATTTGATGTAATTATGAATTCCAAAAATATAATTGGATCATGCTTGTAAACTGATCTGTTAATCTGGGCATGATTAAGTTATGGTTAGGGCATTGACTGGGCCACGTCAGTAGGGCATTAGGCCCCACCCCTTGGTGGGTGGGGAATCGAATATAAAAGGCAAGGCAAAGAACAGAGTTGAAGCAGTCTTTTGAGAAGCAGCTTTGATGTTGGAAAGAAGGCCCCAGGAGAAGAGAAGCGAACTGTTCGGCTGATCGCCTACAGCTGACCTTGTGGAGGAAACAGGAGCTAAGCCCGGAGAGAAACGCAGTCCCGGGAAGAGAGGAACCAAAGAAGCCTGAACCCTGGGCAAATGTCGGCAGCTGTCTTGCTCCAACACTTGACAATGGACTTTGGTGAGGGAAGAAATTTATGCTTTATGGCCTGGTAACTGTGGACTTCTACCCCAAATAAATACCCTTTATAAATACCAACCCATTTTTGGTATTTCACATTAGCACCCCTTTGGCTGACTAACACACCTACCAAAAGATTTGTACTAGAATGTTCATGGCAACCCATTTCTATGCACAGGAGAATCAATACCCAAATTGGTGTATATTAAAAAAATGGAATACTACTCAGCAATATAAATACTAAATTACTGATAAATGCAGCAATACGAGTGAAGCTCACAAACATTGGATGGAGCAAAATAAACCAGACAAAAAAGTGTGTACTTATTCTATAATTCCATTTATACAAAGTCCAAAAACGGGCAAAACAATCTATCATGATAAAAATCAGATCAGTGATTTCCAAGTTTGGAGGATGTGATTGACTGGAACAGAATTTTCCAGATGAAGTTTTTTATATCTTAATTCTGCTGCTACTTTCTGATGGATATATATAATTATCAACACTGATCCACTTAAAAACTTAAGATCTGTTCATTTTATTGGACGCAACTTATACCTTAATTTTAAAAAGTCAAAATGGAGGCAAATTTTCTCAGCACATATAAGAGAGAATTAGTGAACTTACAATAATTGCTAATATTTATTGAGTGCTTGATATGTGCTGAGTTCTACTCTAAGCATTTTATACATGAATAAACTCAATTAATTCCTGCAGTGAGACAAGGTTAATGATCTCTCTCATTCTCTGGATGAGGAAACTGAATCATGTAGAAATTAAGTATTAACTGTGCAAACTCACGTAACTGGTAGATGAATTGGGATTCTAAGCCAAGAACCTGGAATCCCTAGCCTCTACTCTAGCCATCAATCACAAGATCGTGTCTTGTCTCAGTTTGTTGGGGCTGCTGTAACAAATATCACAGACTTGTTGGCTTAAACAATGGGAATTTATTCTTTCACAGTTTTGGAAGCTAGAAGGCCAAAGCAGGTCCATGCTTTCTCCGAAGTCTGTAGAGCATTTGGTGGTGGCTTGCTAGCAATCAATAGCTCATTCTCTGCCATCTGCCTCCTTCCATCTCCTCTTCACTCCTACTGCTTATTGGATTAAGGCCCACCCAGATTCAGTTTGGCCTCACCTTAGTAGGATCTTTGGAGATTATATCTACAAACAGGTTTACACCTACAGAACCAGGAGTGATGGCTTGAACAAGTCTTTGTGGGGGACATGATTCAATCAGTAATACCTCTAGAAGTAAAATGAAGAAACCACATTCACTGTAGCAAAGAAAGAACCGATCCATGTGTATTTTCTACACAATTCAAATTCAGGTAACAGAAAATATCTTTAGGTAATTTGCTGCAGAAACAAATGAGAGGAAAAAACTTTGATCATTTCAGTCGACATTTAGAAAGCATTTTTAGAAAGTCAACACCCATTCTGGGCAAAAATTTTCAGCAAACTAGAAATTAAATACTTGCAAATTGCTGGTGGACTTCTCCTGTGTCTTACAGGCTATTTAAAAACGTCCCTGGTAGTACTGAGGGTAAGCGGTGGAAGATGGCGTCGGTTTAGGTGGGTACTCACCATTTCTCTCATGGAAGACAGCTGCTTGGGGACAGGATTCTGCCCAGGTGGTCTCTTCTGGGAGCCTGCAGAACGAGAACCTTGGTGACATCGATCTGGAGGGAGCTGGACAGTAAGGTGGATTGCTCAATATAAAATCATGAGTTTTTCCCCCAGCTAGAAATCGTGGACACAGATGGCTAACCACCACCCTCCCAGCAACCTTGTGGGAGGGAGCACTCTCTGAGAATGGGAGGGGATTGGGAAAGGGTGAGAGGGTTTTTTTTCTTGTTGTTGGTTTGGCTGCCTGGACCCCCTTGCAGCTTTTTGGGAGTAAACCAGCTGGCTAGAAGTGGTGCCAGGCTGAGGGGAGAGGCGAATCTGCTGAGGAAGCCTGATTTTCCTGACAGCCATGGGACACAGAGGCTTAGCTTGGGAAGGGGGTGGAGCCAGCCAATTTTATAATTCCTCACTGAGTGTCAGAGTCTCTGCTCCCCTGGGGGATCAGGCACTGGGAAGTGTTTGATAAGTTTCCATGAGCCTATTTAGGGTCCCCTCATTGGGGGGGGGGGGTCCAGAAGAGGCCTTCTTTTGGGTCCCTTATTTATTCAAAAAAAAATTTTTAATTTAATTTAATCACTAAAATCTGCATCAAAACCTGCAGAGAGAAGGCTACAGGGTAATTGATTGATGAACACAGGCTGAGAGGCTCCACAGGGGCAGAAGAAGGAATGCTGTTCTTCCTTAGCTTTGTTTGACTGCTTGCTTGTGTGTTTGTTTGGTTTTTGTTTGTTTGTTTGTTTCTTGCTGTTTTTCCTCTTTCCTCCCCACACCCCACCCTTTTTTTAAATTAGGTGCTGCTACCTTGTTTCTTCTTCGCTGTGCTTCTTCTTCCTTGATTTTCCATCCTCTGTTTATATTGATTTTGTCTAACAATGCTCTTTTCCTTCCTTCATCTTTCCACCTACTGCTTTCTGTTGTGGTTCTTACATTCCACCTTTTTCAATAGTCCTCAACTTCACAGGTGTCAATTTCTATCTTCTCTATTCTGTGGTCATTTTATTATTATTATTAACTTTTCCCATTCAGTCCTTTCTTCATCTTTCCTTCTCTCTTCATCATTCTGGCCTTTTAAATCATTCTATATATTTTTCTGTATTTAGTTTCCAATTCCATTATAAGTACTCCACTTTTTCCCCCTATTACTCTACACTGCCTACATGAGTTAAATATTCATTTTACTAAGTCTGATATAGCTACTCTTCTAACTTTTATCAATATTACTATTATCCTTTTTCCTTTTTACCTCTTTTGATTCCTCTGGTCCTAAACTTTTTCCTTCAAGGGAACATAGAAAAGAGCAAGGAAATGCAAGAAGAACAAAGTGTCAAAGAAAAAACTTAACACACACACGGAACTACCAGCTAAATAAAACTCTAGAGCAGAGAGAGAAGCTAATCAACTGAAAAAATCCATCAAGATAAAATGATGACCAGAGGGCAAAAAAAAATTAAAAACCATACCGGGAAACAGGAAGACATGGACCATTCCAATGATCAAACTAAAAACCAGGAAGAGATGCAGAACATCAAACAACAAATCAAAACTGTCCAAAAAAATATCATGGACCAACTTAATGAAATGAAGGAAGAGATTAAGGATATTAAGAAGACACTGGGAGAACATACTGAACAAATTGTAAACATGCATAAAAAGATAACGGATATGATGGTGATGAATGGCACAATCCAAGAAATCAAAAAGACACTGGATTCAAATGACAGCAGATTTGAACAGGTAGAAGAAAGAATTAGTGATGTGGAAGACAGTACATCTGAAATCAAACAGATAGTAGAACAGATAGATAAAAAGATAGAAAAAATCCAGCAGGGACTCAGGGATTTAACCAAAAACACAAAATGCACAAACATACGCATTATTATTATTTTTTTAAGATTTATTTATTTTATTTTATTTATCCCCGCAAATCCCCCCCTTGCTGCCTGTGCTGCTGTGTCCATTCACTGCGTGTCTTCTCTGCGTCTGCTCATCTCCCCCTTGCTGTGAGGTCTTGCCGCATCAGCCCACGGCGCCGCGCGAGCCGGCCTGCCCTCACAAGGAGGCACCGGGAAGCGAACCCGGGGCCTGTCACATGGTAAACGGGTGCTCCATCCATTGCACCACACCCGCCTCCCGCCGTGAGGTTGCTGCATCAGCCCACTGCACCGCCCAGGCCGGCGTGCCCTCACAAAGAGACCCCGGGATGCGAACCCGGGCCTCCCACATGGCAAACGGGGGCTCCATCCACTGAGCCACACCCGCCTCCCCAAACATACGCATTATAAGCATCCCAGAGGAGAAGAGAAGGGAAAGGGAACAGAAGGAGTGTTGAAGGAACTAAAGGCTAAAAACTTCCCAACCCTATTGAAGGAGATGGATGTACAAGTCCAGGAAGCAAGGCATAGCCCAAACAGTATAAATCCCAACAGGCCTACTCCAAGACATATACTTGTCACAATGTCCAATGCTCAAGACAAAGAGAAAACAGTCGAGGCAGCAAGAGAAAAGAGAACCATCACATACAAGGGAAGCACAATAAGATTAAGTGCTGATTTCTCATCTGAAACCATGGAGGCAAGAAGACAGTGGTGTGACATAGTCAATGTACTAAATGAAAAAAACTTCCAGCCACGAAATCTCTAGCCAACAAAACTGGCATTCAAAAATGATGGAGAGTTCAAAATACTCAGAAATAAACAGAAATTAAGAGAATATGCCAATAAGAAACCTGCACTTCAAGAAATACTAAAGGAAGTTCTACAGGTTAAAGGGAAAAAACTGGAGAGAGAGAGATGGAGGAGAGTGTAAGAACAACTAAAAAGACAAAAAGAGAAATAAAAACAACATATGATATACATAAAACCAAAGAAAATATGGTTGATGTAAGAAATTCATTGAGAGTAATAACAATGAATGTTAATGGATAAAACTCAACAGTCAAGAGACACAGATTGGCAGAATGGATAAGGAAATATGACCCATCTATATGACCTATCTTGTTGTCTACAAGAAACCCACCTTAGACATGGGATTCAAGGAGGCTGAAAGTGAATGGCTGGACAACAATTTTACAAACAAACAATGACCAAAAAAGAGAAGAAGTAGTTATCCTAATATCAGACAAAATAGACTTTAAATGTAAAACTATTGTAAGAGACAAATATGGGCGCTATATTAGTAAAAGGGGTAATCTTCCAAGAAGAGAGAACAGTCATAAATATTTATGCACCTAATCAGGGTGCCTCAAAATACATGAGGCAAACACTGGAAAAAGTAAGAGGAGAAATAAATGCCTCTACACTTAAAGTGGGGGATTTTAATACACCATTATCAAAATTAGATAGAACATCTAGACAGAGAATCAATAAAGAAACAAATATTCTGATTAATACATTAGAGGACCTGGAACTCATAGACATATACAGAACGCTACACCCAAATACAGCAGGATATACATTCTTCTCGAGTGCACATGGATCATACTCCATGATAGACCACATACTAGGCCACAGAACAACTCTCAATGAATTCAGAAAGATTGAGATTATACAATGTAATTTCTCGACCACAATGGAATGAAATTGGAAATCACTGAGTGCCAGGGAACCAGATTAGGCCAAAGATATGGAAGCTAAACAACACAAGGAGGAAATCTCAAAAGAAATCAGTAACTACCTCGAATCCAATGAAAATGAAACACAACACACCAAAACCTATGGTATGCAACCAAACCTGTACTTAGAGGGAAATTCATAGCCATAAATGCATACATTTGAAAAGAAGAAAGAGCTAAAATTGAAGACCTAACCACACACCGGGAGGAATTGGAAAAACAACAACAAACTAATCCCCAAAGGAAGTAGAAAGAAAGAAATAACAATGATTAGAGCAGAACTAAATGAAATAGAAAATAAGAAAGCACTAAAAAAACAAAGAAAACCAAAAGCTGGCTCAGTGAGAAGATCAATAAAATTGACAAACCCTTAGCCAGACTGACAAAGAAAAAGAGAAAGCAGGTGCCAATACACAAAATAAAGAATGAAGAAGGGGATATCACTATTGACGCCATCTAAGTAAAGAGTATCATAAGAGGATACTTTGAAAATTTATATGCCAACAAGAATGATAATTTAGAGGAAATGGACAAATTCCTAGAAACTCACAAACAGCCTACATTGAAGAAAGAAGAAATTGATGAACTCAACAGTCCAATTACAAGTAAAGAGATAGACTCATTCATCAAAAACCTCCCAAGTAAGAAGAGCCCAGGACCAGATGGCTTCACAGCTGAATTCTACCAAACATTCTGGAAAGAGCTAACACCAATTCTCCTTAGCTCTTCCAAAAATATAGAAGTAAAAGTTATACTGTCTTACTCCTTCTATGATGCCAAAACTACGCGAATACCAAAGCAAAACAAAGATACCACAAGGAAGGAAAATTACAGATCAATTTCTCTAATGAACTTAGATGCTAAAATCCTCAACAAAATACCTGCTAATCGCATTCAAGAACATATCAAAAGAATTATACACCATTACCAAGTTGGAGTCATCCTGGATATGCAAGAATGGTTCAACATAAGAAAATCAATCAATGTAATATACCACATAAATAGATTGAAAGAATAAAACCACATGATCATCTCTATAGTTGCAGAAAAAGCATTCGACAAAATACAAACCCTTTCCTGATAAATACACAGCAAAAGATAGGAATAGAAGGAAACTTTCTGAACATGATAAACCTAAAGCTAACATCATCATCAATGGTGAAATCCTAAAAGCTTTCCCTCTGAGATCGGGAACAAGACAAGGATTCCCACTATAACCACTCCTATTTCACATTGTCTTAGCAGTTCTTGCTTGAGCACTGAGGCAAGAAAATATATAAAAGGCATCCAAAATGGAAAAGAAGATGTAAAAATTTCATTTGCAGATGACATGATCCTATACATTGGAAGCCCTCAGAAATCTAAAACAAAGCTTCTAAAACTTACAAAGGAGTTCAGTAACATTGCAAGCTATAAGATCAATGCTCAAAAATCAATATCATTTCAGCACAGCAATAACGAGCAATCTGAGGAGGAAATCAAGAAAAAAATACCATTTATAATAGTAGCTACAAGAATCAAATACCTAGGAATAAATTTAACTAAAGATGTAAAGGACTTATATACAGAAAACTACACAACACTGTTAAAGGAAATCAAAGAAGACTTAAATAAATGGAAGAGTATTCCCTGTTCATGGACAGGAAGACTAAACATCATCAAGATGTCTATCCTACCAAAACTAATCTACAGATTTAATGCAGTCCCAATAAATATCATCACTGTATTTTTTAAGGAATTGGAAAAACTAACTACAAAATTTATTTGGAAGGCTAAGAGGCCCTTAATCACCAAAGACATATTGAAAAAGAAAAATGAAGTTGGAGGTATCACACTACCTGACTTTAAAACATACTACAAAGCTACAGAGGTGAAAGCCACATGTTATTGGCACAAGGATAGACACATTGACCGATGGAACTGAATTGACCGTCCTGATACAAAACCTCGCATATACAGTCATCTGATATTCGATAAGGCCACCAAGCCCATTCAGTTGGGAGAGAATGGCCTCTTCACCAAGTGGTGCATGGAGAACTGGATATCCATATCCAAAAGAATGAGAGAGGAACACCATCTCACATCTTATACAAAAAGCAACTCAAGATGGATCAAAGATCTCAATATAAGAGCCAAGACCATAAAGACCTTGGAAGATAATGTAGGGAAGCATCTACAGGACCTTGTAATAGGAAATGGTTTCATGAACTTCACTCCCAAAGCACGAGAAGCACAAGAAAAAATAGATAAATGGGATCTCTTCAAATTTAAAAACGTTTGCACCTCAAAGGACATTATCAAGAAAATAAAAAGGCAGCCTACCCAATGGGAGAAAATTTTTGCAACCATATATCTGATGGAGCCTAATATACTGCATATATCAAGAAATCCTACACCTCGAAAATAAAAAGTTAACAACCCATTTAAAAAATGGGCATGTGACCTGAAAAGACACTTCTCCAAGGAAGAAATACAAATGACTAAAAACACACGAAAAAATGCTCGACATCTCTAGCTATTAGAGCAATGCAAATCAAAACTACATTGAGATACCATCTTACACCCATTAGAATGCCGGCTATTTAAAAAAGCAGCAGACTATAAGTGTTGGAGAGGATGTGGAGGAATGGGAATCCTCATCCACTCCTGGTGGGATTGTGGAATGGTTCAGCCACTGTGGAGAACAGTTTGGCGGTTCCTCAAAAAACTAACTATAGGTCTTCCATATGATCTAGCGATTCCACTTCTGGGTATATACCCAGAAGAACTGAAAGCAAAGACACAAACAGATATATGCACACCAATGTTCATAGCGGCATTGTTCACAGTTGCCAAAAGTTGGAATCAGCCGCAGTGCCCATCAAGAGATGAATGGATAAACAAAATGTGGTACATACATACAATGGAATATTACTCAGCTCTAAGAAGGAATAAAGGTGCTAACACACAGGATAACATGGATGAATCTGGTAGACCTTATGTTGAGTGAAGCAAGCCAGGCATTGAAGGATGAACAGCACATGACCTCACTGATATGAATTAAGCAAATTGAACAGACTCAGAAAGCTATTGTCTGGAAGATAGGTCTACAAGAAATAGAAAAGGAGAAGAAGGTTGTGAGCAAAAACACCCATACGAACATAATCTATGCTAAGCGTATAGTCGCATATTGAAGAGATAAGACAGGTGGGTAGTGATACATGACCTCACTGATATAAATTAATGAAATTGAGCAGTCTCTGAGAACTATTGTCTGAAATATAGGTGTACAAGAAAGAGAAAAAAAAGAGAAAGTTGTGAGCCATAACCTATATGGACTTAACCTATGGTAAAGTGTTAGACTTTAGTTGTGTTTTGAAGGGATAGGACAGGAGGGTAGTGATATATTGGGTTGGGTGGTGCAGGGTTGACAGATGGGTAGATTGGGAAGGGTGGGTTAGAATACCCAGGATACTGAGGGGAGAGCAGAAATAGACAGGTGGGCATCTCTTAAGAGCAAGGGCAGTTCCTAATAGTGGAGGACAAACCAGTGTGTCATGATCTCTTGTTGCATGTAACTATGAATCTTGTCATCTAACGAGTCAAGCCAGGGGGTCATCATGGGACCCAGGGGGATGGGGAGGGAGGAAGAGAATAGTTCAAACAGGGGGCATTTAGTGGTCAATGGAAATGTTTTTCATTACTTGACAGTGATGGACACAGGACATGGTAAATATCATCAAAATTTATAAAAGTGTGCGATCCAAAATGTAAACCATATTGTAAACCATTGACAATGTTTAGTAGCTATGTTTCAATCTCTGTATATCAGTTATAACAATGCTACCATACACATACAAAAAGGTTTTAATATAGGGTGAGGAAAGGGGGAGGAAGTTGGGTATATGAGAGTGTCTTGTATTCAGTGTGTGACTTTGCTGTGACCTAAAACTTCTTTGAAAATTAAATGAAAAATAGACACTGGGGAGTGAGAGGCGGAAGGTGCCACAGTACAGACTGGACACCAGATACTGCAGTGATAAAAGGCAAAATGTCAAAAAATAATTTATTTTTAATATTTTTTATTTTTTCTCATTTTTTGAATAACCCAACCCTTTAATTTTAGTTTAATTTTTTTTTTTAAGGTTTCATGTGTTTTATCTCTTACACTTAAACATCATCGTTATTTCATTTTGCTATTAATTGTATTTAGCTATTGTATTGGATTCATCTTTAAAGAAGTTTTGGATCACAGAAGGGTTACAACTGGGGCGGGAGCGGATCGTTGGTGGAGGATGTCAGGGATGGGGCGTGCATGGGAGGAATTTCACCTGAACATGCAAAAACTGTAAATAAAATTTTTCAAATGCTCACGGGGCATGGTCACAGTGGGTGGAGAACCACTCAAGAAATGAGAGAATACTGAATTCCCACCCTGGACAGCTCTGTCATATTCTCCAATGGAGTACCAACAGTCCCCCAAGTGCACAGGCAGTGTCTAGCAAAGGAGGATTATCCACTGATGGGCTCTTGCTATTGATAACTAGCCTTATGAGTCTTGGCTCTTGAAATTGAAACTTAGCTTATGTTATGGGGTGCCTAAGGTTTGCCTCATGAGAGCCTCCTTGTTGCTCAAATGTGGCCTCTAAGCCAAACTCAGCATGTGAATGCATTACCTTCCTCCCTGCATGAGACAAGACCCCTGGGGATGAGTCTCCCTGGCAACGAGGGATTACAAACAAGTGCCAACTGACAATACCACTGCAAAAAGACCTCGAATAAAAGGGGGAAAAGGTAAGACAAATGACTTCATATGGCTAAGCGACTTCAAAGAGAGTCAGGGGGTCATCCCAAAGGTCACGCTTTTGCACATCTCAATAGGACCTCAAAGGCTTCCAATGTGGGTACACCCCAAACAGTGGCGCTCCTGAGGGCTCTGGAGACACCCAGGTCCTATATCAGGCTGGATAGCCCCAGAGTTTTGCGCCTTATAAGCGGGCCCTACTTTGGAATCCTTGCTCCTGAGAGTGACAGAGTTGGACCCAAATATGTCTTCCCTACCCATGGTCCATTTGTCCCTTCTATTCAAACCTATATGCATTGTCAGAGTTCATAGGTAAACTTCCAGAGACCATAGACTTTGGGCTGTCCATGTGCCAGCTGGGCCTAGAATCTCGGTGGCGCTGCAACTCCTACTCTACAGCTCAATGGACTCACCCTGAACACCTGGTGGGGAGATGATGATGGACAACAGCCATCCCAGGAAATGGAGTGAATCTGCAGGTGCAGGCAGGATAATCCCATCCATCTTATCCATGAGATATAAGCCCACTTTCACTTGGAGGTGGAGTGGATATCACCATCTCAGACTCCTCAGGAATGGGGGAAGAGCTACAGACAAGAGTAGACTTGCTGGTATTCTGTTATAGACATATTGTGATTCACACAATGGAAGTAATTACTACATTAATGTGGAGCCAGTGGCCACTGGACACTTTAGGAGCAGGGAGAGGGAATAGCAGTTGTAATACAGGGGCTTTATCAGGACTTGGAAATTATCCTAAGTGACATTGCAATGACAGATACAGGCCATTTTATATCATTATATAACATGCAGAACTGTGTGTGAGAGAGTGTGGTCTACAGTGTGAACTATGGTCCATGCTTAGTGGCAAAGCCCCAAGATGTGTATATATATTGCACATGATGTGCCACACTAATGAAGGATGTTGTTGTGTGAGGTTGTGGGAGGAGTGGGAGGTGGGGCATATGGGAATCTCTACAGTTTTTCTGTAACATTTATGTCATCTAAGTATCTTTTAAAAAATAAAAAATAAAATTATTATAAATAAATAAATAAAAATATCCCTGACTTCTACCTACTAAATGTCAGTACAAACCAGTTGTAACAATTAAAAATATTTCCAGAAATTGCTAAATGTCCTCTGGCAGGGCAAAATTGCCCCAGCTGAGAACCACTTCCCTAGAGCCTAGAGTTGTAGTTCTCAACCCTGACTGCACATTACAATTGCCTAGAGTGTTACTTAAAATACTGATTCCCAGGCCATCTCCAAACAAAAGAAATCAGAATCTCTGAGGTTAGGTCTGAGCCAGGAATGAAAACTACTGCCCTAGGGAAACATGCAGATTTGCACCCAAGAACACATACAAGAATGTTTATAGCACAGTTGTTTGTGTTACACATAACTGAAGCAATTAGAATTAAAAGAGAAGACAAATAAGATCACATTCTATTTATATAATGTAATACTATATAGCAATAAAAATAAATGTCCTACAGCTATCCGAAAGGATATGGATCTCACAAGAAATAATATAAAACGAAAACAGCAATTTGCAGAAGATTATGTGCAGTATGATATCATTTATGTTAATTTCATAAACATTTAAACTTATCAATATATTGAATTGGGATTCATCCATATGGAATAAAATAATAAAGAACAGCAAGAGAATTATAAATACAAATTTCAAATCCATGTTTCTTTCAAGGGGGTGAGATTAAAGAAATGAAGAGAATGGATACACAGGGAATTTCAATCATAACGGAATATTCTATCACTTACATTTTGAGGTAGATATAGGTACATTCTTTATATTATTCTTTATACCTTATATATATATAAATACATTGTTGTCTGTATCCAATATTTTATTTAAAAAGAGTAAGAAATATTACAGTTATACTAACAGAAATGGCAGCTGTTATTTTTTGTGAAATTGAGCTCACACTATACATACTGATTTTATAGAACAGATAACGTGTCGAAATTCACAGATTCTAGACCGAATTTTATATAAATAGGGGTTTTTATATGTCATTCATTTATTCATTGTTTCAGGTTTACATTAAAGGACAGGCAAAAGTAGCTTTAGAGCATCAAATAGTCCCTCACAAATTCCTTGGAATTAAAATTACCACTTTGAGGCCACATTCAGCATCACTTCCATGGAAGCTTCAAAAAATAACATGGGTAGGTTATTATTTCAACCATGTTATCAATTATTCGCAACAGCTGAAATAATAGCTAACATTTGCACAGCGCTTGCTATGTGTCAGACACTCTTCTAAGTCCTTTACATACATTAATTCGCTTAGTTTTACAGCACTACTATGTCATATGATTACCCCCATTATATAAGTGGGGTAACGGAGAATTTAAATAAGTGGTTCAAGGTCACACTTCTGGACGGAAGGGCAGCTATGATTTAAACCCAGTCATCTGGCTCCACGATTGTGCTCTCAGCTTACAAGTGAGGCAGCCAGATCCCCTGATAATGGCAGTGGGGTATAATCCCACACCTCTAAACAGCTAAAACAGAGTAAATGCACCAGTTATTGTTTTTTGTTATCAAAATGAGAGATTCTACCTGCATTGAATGGTGAAGTTCACACATAAGAAATAAATGTCTGGCTGCCTGGAAAGTACAGAAGATGAAAGAAGTAAGGGCATAAGGAGCCCCAAGAGTCCACAGTCCATGCACCTATGGAAAATGGTCCTAAACTGAGCAGAGGAAGGGACCAAATGGTGTATTTTTTGAGGTCTTAATGTTTTGCAATGTCTTCCTCTTTCTTTAGCAAAGGAAAATTATTTTGGCTCAGTATAAAGTTATTGGGTTTCTGTTTGTCTGTTGTTGTTTTTTTTTTTCTGTCTCCAAATTCTATAGAAACTGTTCTTCTAACAGTGTCTTCTTGTTCACAAGAGACATCTGAATGAACCTGATAATTACTATTTTTCCTTTTTGGTACTGGTTTGTGTTTGTTTTTGTTTGTTTTTAAATTCTGGATATTGGTGGGGGAGTTCTTTATAATTGTATTTCTTTTTTTTTTTAAACAATTTATTGAAATATATCATTCATACATGAACATACATAAACTATAAGTGTTCGGTAAACATTGTGAATTACAAAACAAACATGCATAACATCATACAGGGCTCCCACACATCACCCCACCACAAATGCTTTGCATTGTTGCAAAACATTTGTTAACAAATTATGAAAGAGCATTGTCAAAGTATTACTACTACCTATTATCCATTCTTACTCTCCTATACATTTTTTTAAGGATTTATTTATCTATTTATTTACTTTTATCCATTTTTACTCCCCCCCATTTTTGCTGTTTTTCTGTTCATCTTTGTGCCCATTTCCTGCCCTCTTATCTCATCCTTCTCCTCCTGTCTTCACTGGGATTCTATCTTGAAACCTACAATGTGGAAGAGAGGCACCCTACTGCCTGCACCACCTTAGTTCCTGGTTTTTCAGCATGTCTCATCTTGGCTCTCCCTTGTGTCACTCTCTTGTTACATCATGGTCTTGTTCTGTGGCTCGCGGGACCCGGCGGCTCACCCAGGCATGGAGCCTAGTGGCCCACATGCCTTCTATATTTTTCTATTTTTTTAAATTTTTACCCAGAGGTTCCGGGGATCAGACCCAGGTCCCTCCAAATGGGAGACGGACGCCCAACCATTTGAGCCACATCCATCCCCCTGCTATATCTCTTAAGGTTGACCAAAGATGACTAGAGTTACAGTCTTTTCCCATACAGGATAGTCATGTAATAAATCAGGCTTAGTTTATCACCAGCATTCTAGAAACCAGACTTAGGGAGAAAAATTATGCCTGGAGATACATGCATGTTTTCTAATATAGCAAATGTTTAGCCTACCCTGATTATCACAAAATCAGGACAGTGATGTAATTGTATTTCAAAATTACTTTTTCAAAACAAGTTAGGTATGTTTTTTTTCTTTTTTCTTTATTTATTTTTGTATTTCAAAAGATGCTTAGATTACATAAAGATTATGCAAAAACTACAGGGATTCCCATGTTCCCCACATCCCACACCTCCCATAGCCTCCCACATAAACATCTTTCACTGGTGTGGCACATCACCTGCAATGGATATACATATCCTTGGGCTTTGCCACTAAACATGGACCATAGTTCACATTGTAGACCACACTCTTTCCCACACAGTTCTGCATGTAATATGCTGATGTAAAATGGTCTATATCTGTCGTTGTAATGTCACTCAGGATAATTCCCAAGTCCTGAAAAAGCCCCTGTATTACAACTGCTTTTCCCTCTCCCTGCCCCAAATGCATCCAGCGGCCACTGGCTCCACCTCAATGCTGTAATTTCTTCCATTGCTTGAATCACAATATCTCTACAACAGAATACCAGTAAATCCATTCTAGTCCATAGCTTTTCTCCCAATTCTGAGGAGTTAGGGATGATGATGTCCACTCCACCTCCAAGTGAGAGGGGCCTTATATCCCATGGATAAGATGGATGGGATTATCCTGCCTGCAGCTGCAAACTCTCTCCATTCTCTGGGATGGCCGTTGTCCATCATCATCTCCTCGCCAGGTGACTTGGGTGAGTCCATTGAGCTATAGAGTAGGAGTTGCAGCCCCACTGAGATTCCAGGCATAGCTGGCACATGGGCAGGCCAAAGGCTCCAGTCTCTGGAAATACACCTACAAACTCCAGCATCACATATAGGTTTGAATAGAAGGGGCTGATAGACCATGTGCAGGGAGGACTTATTTGAGTCCAACTCTGTCACTCTCAAAGCACAGATTCCAAAGTATAGCCCACTGATAAGGCATCAATCTCTAGAGCTACCCCCCCTTATATAGGACCTGGGTGTCTCCAGAGCCCTCAGGAGCCCCTCTGTGTGGGGTGATATCCACTTTGGTTTCTATGAGATCCTACTGAGGTGTGCGAAAGCGTTACCTCTGGGATAACCCCCTGACTCTCTTTGAAGTCTCTTAGCCATATGAACTCATTTGTCTTTACCTTTTCCCCGTTGTATTCAAGGTCTTTTTTCAGTCATATTGCCAGTTGGCACTTGGTATTAATCCCTTGTGGCCAGGGAGGCTCATCCCCGGGAGTCATGTCCCACGCTGGGGGGACATGCATTCATATGCTGAGTTTGGCTTAGAGAGAGGCCACATTTGAGCAACAAGAAGGCTCTCCGGTGGCAACCCTTAGGCACCCCATAACAGTAGGCTAAGCTTCAATTACAAGAGCAAAGACTCATAAGGCTAGTCATCAATAACAAGAACCCATTAGTGGACCATCCTCATTTTCCAGACACTGGCCCTGCACTCAGGGCACTGTTGTTGCTCCCTTGGAGAATGTGGCAGAGCTTGCCAGGCTGGGAATTCAGTATACCCTCATTTATTGATTCTCCACACACTGTGACCATGCCCCACCCCTTGATCATTTAAACAATTTCATATATCTTTCATGTATATTCAGGTGAACTCCCTCCCATGAAACCACCATCCCAGACACCCCCCACCAATGATCCTCTCCTACCCCCATTGTAACCCTTCTGTGATCTAAATCTTCCTTGAAGATGAAGCCCATATAATAACCAAATACAATTAATAGAAAAATGAAATAATACTGGTAAGCGTATATGTAAGAGATAAAATATATGGAAACTCAAAAAAAACCACTAAACATAAAATAAAATTTAAAGATTGGGACATTCAAAAAAATGGGGAAAAAAAAATTTTTGAAAACATTTTTTTAATTATTTTTCCTTTTATCACTGCATTATAGGGTATCCAGTCTGTACCATGGCACCTTCCCCCTCTCATTCCCCAGTGTCTCCCAAATTTTCATTTAATTTTCAAAGAAGTTTTAGGTCACAGCAAAGTCACACACAGAATACTAGAGACTCTCATATACCCAACCTCCTCCCCCTTTCTTCACCCCATATTAAAACTTTTTTGTATGTGGATGGTAGCATCGTTATAACTGTTACACAGATAGTGAAACATAACTACTAAGCATTGTCAATGGCTTACAGTACAGTTTACAATTTAGATGGTATAGTTCAAAATATTTTGATGATATTTATCATGTCCTGTGTCCATCACTGTAAGGTAATGAAAACCATTTCCCCTGACCTCTAAACATCCCTGTTTGAACTTTTCTGTTCCTTCCTCCCCATGCTCCTGGGGCACATGACACTCCCCCCGTCTTGACTCATTGGATGACAAGAGTCATAGTTACATGCAACAAGAGGTTTTGACACGCTGATTGTCCTCCCCTATTAGGATCCACCCTTGCTCCTAAGAGACACCCACCTGTCTGTTCCTGGATGAATCAGTCCTCCCAAAGATGGGGGTCCATCTCCTTCCCACTCACCATGTGGGTCTCCACTCCCCAACACAACACATTATGACAGGATAAACACTCACACACTCCCCAGAAGCCTACTCCAGATGCACCCCATCCTGAATGCCCCCTCAACCTATACCCTAAACCAGTGACACTACCTTGTCATATTGCCATGAGAGCATTCCCACTCCTGCACTTTCAACCTCATACCCACAATTCCAGTGTTCACCTGGTCCATCTCCAATCTCTCCCCCAGTATCCTGGGTATTCTAATCCGCCCTTCCTAATCTACCCACCTATCAATCCTGCACCACCAAACCCAGTAATATCACTACCCACCTGTCCTATCCTTCAATATGCAACTATACTTTATCACTTTACCATATCTTATGTCCATATGGGTGATGACTCACAACCTTCTCTTCTCTTTCTCTCCCTTGTTAACCTATCTTTCAGACACTGGTTCTCAGAGACTGCTCACTCTCCTCAATTCAAATCAGTTAGGTCATGTACTGTTCATCTTTCAATGCCTGGCTTGCTTCACTCAACATAAGGTCTTCAAGATTCATCCATATTATTCTGTGTGTTAGCACTTTATTCCTTCTTACAGCTGAGTAATATTCCATTGTGTGTATGTACCACATTTTGTTTATCCATTCATCTCTTGATGGGCACTGCGGCTGATTCCAACTTTTGGCAATTGTGAACAAAGCCGCTATGAACATTGGTGTGCATATATCTGTTCGTGTTTTTGCTTTCAGTTCTATTGGGTGTATACCCAGCGTGGAATCGCTAGATCATACGGGAGATCTATTGTTAGTTTTCTGAGGAACCACCAAACTGTCCTCCACAGTGGCTGGACCATTCCACAATCCCACCAGCAGTGGATGAGGGTTCCTATTTCTCCACATCATCTCCAACACTTATAGTCTGCTGTTTTTTTTAATAGCTGCCATTCTGTTGGGTGTATGATGGTATCTCATTGTAGTTTTGATTTGCATTTCCCTAATAGCTGGCGATGTCAAGTATTTTTTCATGTGCTTTTTAGCCATTTGCATTTCTTCCTTAGAGAAGTGTCTTTTAAGGTCACTTGCCCATTCTTTAAATGGGTTGTTTGTCTTTATTTTCGAGGTGTAGGATTTCTTTATATATGCAGGATATTAGGCTCCTATGAGATATATGGTTGCCAAATACTTTCTCCCATTGGGTAGGATGCCTTTTTATTTTCTTAATAACATCCTTTGAGGTGCAGAAGTTTTTAATTTTGAGGAGATCACATTTATCTGTTTTTACTTTTGCTGCTCATGCTTTGAGTGTGAAGTTCATGAAACCATTTCCTATTACAAGGTCCTGTAGATGCTTCCCTACATTATCTTCCAAGGTCTTTATGGTCTTGGCTCTTATATTAGGTCTTTGATCCATCCTGAGTTGATTTTTATATGAGGTGTGACATGGTATTCCTCTCTCATTCTTTTGGATATGGATATCCAGTTCTCCATGCACCACTTGTTAAAGAGGACATTCTCTCCCAGCTGAGTGGGCTTGGTGGCCTTGTCAAATATTAGATGACTGCATATGTGAGGATCTATATCAGAACATTCAATTCTTTTCCATTGGTCAGTATGTCTATCCTTGTGCCAATACCATGCGGTTTTCACCACTGTAGCTTTGTAGTATGTCTTAAAGTCAGGTAGTGTGATACCTCCAACTTCATTTTACTTTTTCAATATGTCTTTGGCATATTTTCAGGGTCTCTTACCTTTCCAAATATATTTTGCAGTTAGTTTTTCCAGTTCCTTAAAAAATACAGTGTTGATTTTTTGGGGGATTGCATTAAACCTGTAGAATAGTTTGGGTAGGATAGACATCTTGATGATGTTTAGTCTTTCTATCCATGAACAGGGAATATTCTTCCATTTATATATCTTCTTTGATTTCCTTTAACAGTGTTGTGTAGTTTTCTGTATATAAGCCCTTTGCATCTTTAGTCAAATTTATTCCTAGGTATTTGATTCTTTTAGTTAGTACTGTAAATGTTATTTTTTTCTTGATTTCCTCCTCAGATTGCTCTTTATTGCTGTACAGAAATGCTACTGATTTTTGAGCATTGATCTTATAGCCTGCAACATTACTGAACTCCTTTATAAGTTCTAGAAGCTTTGTTGTAGATTTCACAGGGCTTTCTCCGTATAGGATCATATTGTCTACAAATAATGAAATTTTCACTTCTTCTTTTCCAATTTGGATGCCTTTTATCTTTTTCTTGCCTCAGTGCTCAAGCAAGTACTTCTAAGACAATGTTAAATAGGAGTGGTGATAGTGGGCATCCTTGTCTTGTTCCCGATCTAAGAGGGAAGGCTTTTAAGTTTTCACCATTGAAGATGATGTAGCTTTGGGTTTTCATATATACCCTTTATCATATTCAGAAAGTTTCCTTCTATTCCTATCTTTTGCAGTGTTTTTATCAGGAAAGGGTGCTGTATTTTTTGAATGATTTTTCTGCATCTAATAGAGATGATCATGTGATTTTTTTTTTCTTTCTCTCTGTTTATGTGGTTATTACACTGATTGATTTTCTTATGTTGGACCATCCTTGCATACCCAAGATGAAACCCACTTAGGCATAGTATATAATTCTTTTGATATGTTGTTGAATGCAATTAGCAAGTATTTTGTTGAGGATTTTAGCATATAGGTTCATTAGAGAAATTAGTCTGTAATTTTCCTTTCTTGTAGTATCTTTGTTTGGCATTGGTATTAGGGTAATGTTGGCATCATAGAATGAGTTAGGCAGTATTCCTTCTACTTCTCTTTTTTGGAAGAGCTTAAAGAGGATTGGTGTTAGCTCTTTCCGGAATGTTTGGTAGAATTCCGCTGTGAAGCCATCTGGTCCTGGGCTCTTCTTAGTTGGGAGGTTCTTGATGACTGAGTCTGTCTCTTTACTTTTAATTGGACTGTTGAGTTCATCAATTTCTTCTTTCATCAGTGTAGGCTCTTTGTGAGTTACTAGGAATTTGTCCATTTCCTCTAAATTATCATTCTTGTTGGCATATAATTTTTCAAAGTATCCTTTATGATACTCTTTATCTCTGTGGGGTCATTAGTGATATCCCCTTGCTCATTCCTTATTTTGTGTATTTGCATCTGTTCTCTGTTTTTCTTTGTTAATCTGGATAATGGTTTTGTGAATTTTACTGATTTTCTCGAAGAACCAGCTTTTGGTTTTGTTTATTTTTTCCAGTGCTTTCTTATTCTCTACTTCATTTAGTTCTGCTCTAATCTTTGTTATTTCCTTCTTTCTACTTCCTTTAGGTTTAGTTTGTTGTTTTTTTTCCCAATTCCTCCAAGTGCGCAGTTAGGTCTTCAATTTTAGCTCTTTCTTCTTTTTTAATATAAGTATTTATGGCTATGAACTTCCCTCTAAGGACAGCTTTGGCTGCATCCTATAGGTTTTGATATGTTGTGTTGTCATTTTCATTATTTTCAAGGTAGTTACTGATTTCTTTTGAGATTTCCTCCTTGACCCACTGTTTGTCTAAGAGTGGTTTGTTTAACTTCCATATCTTTCTGCCTAATCTGTTTCTCTGGCCCTTAGTGATTTCCAATTTCATTCCATTGTGGTCTGAGAAATTACTTTGCATAATCTCAATCTTTCTGAATTTATTGAGAGTTGTTCTGTGGTCTATCATGTTGTCTATCTTGGAATATGATCCATGGGCACTTGAGAAGAATGTAAATCCTGCTGTGTTTGGGTGCAGTGTTCTGTATGTGTCTATTAGGTCCAGGTCCTCTAATGAATTATTCAGAGTCTTTGTTTCTTTATTGATTCCCTGTCTAGATGTTCTGTCTAATGGTGATAATGTTGCATTAAATTCCCCCACGATAAGTGTAGAGGCATTAATTTCTCCACTTAGATTTTCCAGGGTTTTCCTCAGGTATTTTTGAGGCACCCTGATTAGGTGCATAAATGTTTATGACTGTTCTCTCTTCTTGAGAGATTACCCCTTTTACTAATATATAGTGTCCATCTTTGTCTCTTATAATAGTTTTGCTTTTAAAGTCTATTTCATCTGATATTAGGATAGCTACTCCTGCCCTTTTTTGGCTATTGTTAGCTTGTAAAATTATTTTCCAGCCACTCACTTTCAACCTCCTTGAATCCCTGGGTCGAAGGTGGGTTACTTGTAGACAGCATATAGGTGTATCATATTCCCTTATTTATTCTGCCAATCTGTGTCTCTTGACAGGTGAGTGTAATCCATTAACATTCAGTGTTGTTACTCAAATGAATTTCTTACTTTAGCTTTATTTTCTTTGGGTTAATGCATGTCATATGTTGTTTTTATTTCTCTTTTTGTCTTTTTAGTTGTTCTTACAATCTCCTCCAACTCTCTTCTGTTTTTTCCTTTCAACTTGTAGAACTTCCTTTAGTATTTCTTGAAGTGCAGGTTTCTTATTGGCATACTCTCTTAATTTCTGTTTATCTGTGAATATTTTGAGCTCTCCATCATTTTTGAATGCCAGTTTTCCTGCATAGATAATTTGTGGCTAGAGGTTTTTTTCTTTTTGTTCTTTTGGCTATGTCATACCCCTGTCTTCTTGCCTCCATGGTTTCAGATGA
Organism: Cabassous unicinctus; assembly: GCA_029593785.1. Classification (NCBI taxonomy): domain Eukaryota; kingdom Metazoa; phylum Chordata; class Mammalia; order Cingulata; family Chlamyphoridae; genus Cabassous; species Cabassous unicinctus. The sequence goes on along the minus strand of JAQZBX010004168.1, from coordinate 1,649 downwards.
GAAATCAGCACTTAATCTTATTGTGCTTCCCTTGTATGTGATGGTTCTCTTTTCTCTTGCTGCCTTGACTATTTTCTACTTGTCTTGAGTATTGGACATTTTGACAAGTATATGTCTTGGAGTAGGCCCGTTGGGATTTATACTGTTTGGGCTACACCATGCTTCCTGGACTTGTACATCCATCTCTCTCGATAGGGTTGGGAAATTTTCAGCCATTATTTCCTTCAACACTCTTTCTGTTCCCTTTCCCTTCTCTTGTCCTTCTGGGATGCCTATAATGCATATGTTTGTCTGTTTTGTGTTGTTGGTTAAATCCCTGAGCCCCTGATGGATTTTTTCTATCTTTTCGTCTATTTTTTCTACTATCTGTTTGATTTCAGATGTACTGTCTTCCACATCACTAATTCTTTTTTCTGCCTGTTCAAATCTGCTGTTATGTGAATCCAGCATCTTTTTTATTTCTTGGATTGTGCCATTCACCACCATCATATCTGTTAACTTTTTATGTATGTTTACAATTTCTTCAGGATGTTCTCCCAGTGTCTTCTTAATATCCTTAATCTCTTCCTTCACTTCATTAATTTGGTCCATTATATTTGTTTGGAAAGCTTTTATTAGTTGTTCGATGTTCTGCATCTCTTCCTTGTTTTTATTTTGTTCATTGGACTGGTCCATGTCTTCCTGTTTCTGGGTGTTGTTTGTAATTTTTTGTTGCCCTCTAGTTATCATTTTGTCTTGATTCATTTATTCAGTTGATTTGCTTCTCTCTCTAGAGTTTTATTTAGCTAGTGATTCTGTGTGTGTTTTAAGTTTTCTCTTTGAGATTTTGTTCTTCTTATTTTATTTCCTTGTTTCTTTCTATGTTCCCTTGATGGCAAAAGATTAGTGCCAGAGGAATTGAAAGATGTGAGAAAGGAAGAAGGATAATAGTAATATTGATAAAAGTTAGAAGAGGGACCATATAAGACTTAGTAAAATGAATATTTAACTCATGTAGGCAGTGTAGAGTAATAGGAAAAAAAATGGAGTACCTACAATGGACTGGGAAACCAACTAGGGGAAAATATATATAATGATTTAGAAGGCTAGAATGATAAGAGAGAGAAAGAGTAAAGAAAGAGCTGAAAGGAAAAAAGTTAATAATAATAATAAAAGAAGAAAGCAGAATAGATAGACTAGAATTTGACACCCTTAAGTTGTGGGCTAATGAAAAAAATGTGGTATGTAAGAACCACAACACAAAGCAGAAGTCAGAAAGATGAAGGAAGGAAGAGAGATAGTGTTGGGAGACAAAATCATTATAGACAGAGAATGGGAAGTCACAGAAGAAGAAGCACAGCAAAGAACAGACAAGCTAGCAGCACCTAATTTAAAGAAAAAGAAAGAAAGAAAGAAAAAAGGAAGGGGGAAAGAGGAAAGAAAAGCAAGAGACAACAAATAAACAAACAAAAAAAAACCCCGAACAACCACACAAGCAAGCAGTCAAACAAAGCTAAGGAAGAACAGTGTTCCTTCTTGGGCCCACGTGGAACTCTCAGCCTGCTTGTGTTCATCAATCAATTGCTCTGCAAGGTACTTTCTGCAGGTTTTGAGGCAGATTTTAGTGATTAAACTAAGTTAAAAATTTTTATTTTTTTTATTTTTTTAAG
>JAQZBX010004167.1:0-61608 GCA_029593785.1 Cabassous unicinctus | reverse complement strand
TTTGAGCCATTCCCTCCTTTCTGTCACTACAAAGTACTCCATGCTCATTAGGTGTTTTCCCTGACCCAGTGCTAGATTTAGTCATTTTTCCTGGAAATGCTGATTGCTTTGATTCTTTGATTCAAGAATTGTTTTGGAAACGAAGACTTGGGAACTGGGTTTGCTTGTTACTACTGATATGTTTCTGGTTCTAGGACCTCTCCACTGACAGAATTAAAAAATATATGTATGTGTTTTCATGTATTTTTATATTTATATATTTCTTACATATACATGTTACTTCATATATATATTACATATGTATGTATATACACACACACAAGTTCATTCTGAAGTCAAAATCTCTAATCCACAAATCAAGATTCCTTCTAGCCTTCTCTTGTTGATTATTTGTAACTTCTTTCTCTTAACAGCAAGAAAACTGGTTCCAACTACCTGAAGGTATCAAGTTACCAACTAAAGGGCAGTATTTATATATAGTGCTTTTTGTGTGTAGCCCTACAGTTTATATAAAAACACTGTTTAATAAAGTTACTTCACACATTTTTCCCCATTCCCTTCAATGAGGTGAGTCCATATATTTGTAATACTGCTATATTCGTCACAGTCTGTATCCCATTGGAGGGTCGCTAGACACTGTGTTTCACTTTTTAAAATTTGCATATGTTAAAGTTTTCTCTTTCTGGTGTACAGTTCATTGGGTTTTTGACACATCCATGGAGTAATGAGATAGAACAGTTCCATCATTCTAAACATTCCCTTGTGTGGTCCCTTTGTAGTAAAAAATTTCTTCCTCCCTCAAACCCTGGCAACCACTGACTGTTTTCTGTTCCCATATTTTAATCTTTTCTAGAATGTCATGTAAATGGATACATCTTTTTTACTTTTGTGGTCTGTCTGGATTCTTTTAAATAGCAGAATGCATGGGGATTATTCCATTTTATGTTTTGAATTTTAGCCATTATTATTAGATACATAGTGATATCTCATTGTGGTTTCAATTTACATTATTCTAATGATAAATGATGAGCAATTTTCAATGTGCTAATTTGCCATCTCTTTCTGCTTTGGAGAACTGTGATCATATTTTTCCCTAATTTTAATCCTGTCTATTTATTATTTTAAATCTTCTAAAAATGCCTTTCACAGAATTATAATTTTGATAAAGTCTAAATAACCATTTTTCAAATCAATTTTTTTATTTCATATTTAAAAACTCATTTGAAACCCATAATCATACCAATTTTCTCCACTATTTACTACTATAAGTTTTATAATTTTCTATTTAAATTTAGGTTCTCTGTTCTCTTTTGAGTTAATATTTGTGTAAGGTATGAAGAATGCACAAACCCATTATGCATTGTCCCAATTCTCTCTCTTCCCCCACCCATGGAACTTCTAGTCTGCTTTATGTCCCTATAAAATTGAATACTATCTAATATTTTCTTTGTAGTTATTATGGTGCTAAAATTTAATGTCCTTAATCTATAACACCCTCATTTGCTTTGATACTAACTTAACTTCAGTAGTATACACAAACTAAGTTCCCATACATGTCTGCCCGCCTCCCTTATGGAGTTCTTGTCACAGATTACTTGTCTATACATTATGAGTCCAAAGCCATTGATTTATCATCACATTTTATGCATTTGGCTTTTAGATCCTGTAGGAAATAAAAACTTGAGTTACAAACCAAAAGTATAATAGAACTGGAAATACAATTACTGGAGATCTTTATTCCTTTATGTGGCTTCAATCTATTATCTTTTGTGTTTTTCCTTTCAACCTGCAGCACTCTCTTTAGCAACCTTTATTGGGCCAGTCTAGAGATGATGAACTACCTGAGCTTCGTTTATTGGGGAATGCCTTAATATTGCTCTTGTTTTTGAAAGACATTTTTACCAGATAAAGAATTCTTTTTTTAAAAAAAAAGAATTCTTGTTTGTCTTTTTTTTTTTTTTTTGCTTTCAACACTTTAAATACAACCCCCCACTACCTTCTTGCCTTCATGGTTTCGATGAGAAATCAGCACTTAATCTTATTGAGGCTCCTTGTACTTACGCATTGCTTCTCTCTTGTGACTTTCAGAATTCTTTATCTTTAGCATTTCACAGTTTTACTATAATATGTCAATGTGCAGATCTATATTTTAATCCTTTTTTGGGTTCATTGAGCATCTTGGGTGAGTATATTAATGACTTTCCTTTCCTTAAATGTGGGAGGTTTCCAGCCATATTTTCTTTGAATATTTTCTCTGCCCCTTTTTGTTTTCTACTTCTAGGTCTCCCACATGCTGGTGTCCCCCGAATTCCTCTGGCTGTGATCACTTTCTTCATACTGGTTGATATTTGTTTACTTTACCAGCCTTGCATTTCTGGAATGAATCCCTTTTAATAGTTGTGTATTATCCTTTTTAAATAATTTGCTGACAATGTTCTGATTGATATAGTGAAGCATTTTTTCCTCTACAGTGATGAACGAAGTTGGTATAGATTTAAAAAAAAAAAAGTCTCTCTGATTCCGTGGCGTAGAGCAATAATGATGTCATAAAATGAGTACAGAAGTGTTTGTTACTCTTCTACTGTAAAACACCATTAGACTTCATGTAATTTCTTCCTTACATATATGTCATACATCTGGGAAGCTATTTTTAAAAAAAGGAGCCTCACACTTTCTTGTTTGGAAGGTTTGTATCTACAAGTTCGATTCCTTGTATAGACATGGGGTTGTTCAGGTTTTCTCTTTTTCTGAGGATTGGTGGTTTGTCTCTTTCCAGGAATGGGTCTATTTCATCTAAGGTATCAAATGTATGAAAATAGAGTAATTTGTAATATTCCATATTCATCCTTTTAATATGTCTGGGATTAGTAGCAATGCCTCTTTTTTTTTGTTGTTATTGGTATTAGTAGTTTGTGTCTTCTTCTATTCTTGGTTAGATTCAATAGAAGTTTATACATTTATTATTATTTTCAAATGGCCAGTCCCTATATACTGTTTTCTCTATTTCATTATCAGTAACTTGTGTATTCTCTCTTTTTCTTCATTAGCTTAAGTAGAGCATTTTTAGTTTTATATACTTCTCAAAGCAAACGCTTTTGGATTCATTGACTTTATTTTCCTCCTGTTTTTAATTTCATAGTTTATGTTCTAATCTTTACTATTTCTTCCTTTTTTTGTTTTATGTTGAATTTACTCTTATTTATCTAATGTGTTCCATGGAAGCATAGGTTATTGACTTTTGTGTTAGCTTCTCAGCTGATAAAACAACTACCATACAAGGTATTGGCTTAGTGGATGATTTTGTGCATAGGAAAAATCCGCAATTGAAGAGTTAGCAAAATGATGCCATTTCCTTGAAATTGTGGCATTCTGGTCTGGCTTCCAGCACTTACTGGTCCTGACTTTTCTGTCATATGTCATGCCCTTGGTATTTTTTTCTCATTTATTCTTTGGGTTCAGATGATGTTTGATTTATTCCCCTGTGGTTTTCTCTCTCTTTTCTATTTCTCTTGCTTATTAGGAGTTCCACCATCTTGGATTAATGCACATAGTCATTTAGGTGGGCACACCTTTACTAATAAAATCCTCAAAATATCCTATTTACAATTGGGTACAAATTCACAGGACTATGGGTTAGGAACTGAACATGACTTTTGTGGTGGACATGCTTTAATCCCCAACAACTTTATAGCTTTATTCTTTTCTAATATTTGCAATTCATTCCAGAAATTCTGCCTCTATTAGTAATTTAGGTGTTCTATTATCATTTTCATTTAGTTAAACAGATTTTTATATTTTCATTGAGAATTCCTCCATGATCCCTGGGTTTATTTAACAGTGGGCAGTTTAATTGCCAAATGTTAAGGGGAATTTCAAGATTTTTTTATACTTTGTAACTATTTATATCTAATCTTATCCCTTTCTCTACCTCTCTTCCTGTAATTGAACTGATATTGGTAGTAAGAGAATAATATATGCAATCTTCACTTCACACAGCATCCCAAAATAAATGTCACCTGGATCTGGGTAAATGTAAATAAACAAACCACACTAATATAATTGTCCCAGTTTTCTTTATTGTGGAATTCTTTTTACATTATAATTACTAGAAGAAATGTGAAATGACAATAAATAATTTTGGCTATTTAAAATTAGATTCTATAAAAATTAAAAAAATATTTATATTCATATTCATTTATCTTATAAGAAAATTATATTAACATGAAAAAAGTAGAAAAATGAGAAAATACACATTAAAAATAATAAATAAAAATTTTATATACACTTTAGGAAAAGTCAGTAGATCCTCATTATCTTTTCTGCTTTATTATTTCTTTGAGTTCTTTTTGGACATTGTATGAATAGTTAGATAGAAAAGGTAAATGGAAAAAGAACATATTTTAAAACTTCTACCTAAATAAGAATTAGATGCATGCAAGTTACAACAGCAAAAGTTATACATTGAATATATTGACAAAAATATAAACATTATTCATATTCAATACTGGTAAGAAACATGGTAGCTTGGACTCTCAAATATTTAATATAGGAGGTTTATTTTGGTATAACTTCTTTGGAAAAAATTGGCAGTTATTAATAGGTAAAGATTTATACAGAGCACTATTGATTGTAAGGAAAATGAGGAAATGACTTCAAGAACAGGAGATGCTCTTACAAATGTTGCAAAATTGGCTTAGCAAATATTTTTTGAGATTGAAATTATGTTTACAATAAACTTCTACATTAAAAAGTACATTAGTTATAATGTCAACTGAAAACATATGATGCAAAATTGTATATAGTGAAACTTTCCTATATAAAAAAGGATACATAAAAATGTCAGACTATGGCATATTCTTAACATGTCATGTTATTTTTTAAATTTTAAAGGAATTTAATTGAGATACATTCACATGCCATACAATCCATCAAAAGTGTACGTTCAGTGTCCTTAAGTATATTCTCAGAGTTGTACATTTATCACCACAATTTTAGAACATATCCATTACACCAAAAAAAAAACCACCCTCCACACTTTAACAGTCACCCCTCACTCCCTCTATCTTTTCCCAGCCATACATAACTGCTAATCTAATTCCATCTCTATAAATTTATTTATAATTATATTTTACATAAAAGGAGTCAAACAAAATGGAGTATTTTGTATCTGGTTTCTTTCACTTCGTATAATGTTGTTGTTTTACAACTGATAGAAGAATAATGATATATTACTATTTCACTATAGTTCATATTTTGCTTTAGGTATATTTTGTGTATATAATACCCTATTATTAACACCTTGTGCATATTACCACTGCAGTTTTATAATATGCTTTAAAGTCAGTAATATACATTTGTTCCAAATTATGGGAAAACATTCATATTCATAATATTAACCACACTCATCATCCACAACAGGGTTCACTATGTTATACACTCCCTTTTTATCCTCTAGCTTCTTTCTAGTGACATATACAACCCCAACCTTTCCCTTTCAACCACAATCACACCTGCATATCAGTGCTGTTAATTACTCTCACTAAAATATGCTACCATCAGCTCTATCCATTTCCAAACATTTACAATCAACATTATTACAAATTCTGCACACAAAAAAGCATCACCTCTTCATTCTCTGCCCTCATTCTATCTTCTGGTGACCTGTATTCTAGATATTAATTCCATGTGTTTGCTCACTATATTTAGTTCATATTAGTGAAGTCATAAAATATTTGTCCTTTTTTGTCTGGCTTATTTCAACATAATGTCCTCAAGATTCATCGATGTTGTCCCATGCATCAAGACCTCATTGCTTCTTAACAGCTGTTTAATATTCCATCGTATGTCTTTACTACATTTTATTTATCCATTCATTGGTTGAAGGACAGTAGGATTGTTCCTTCTTTTGGCAATTGTGAATAATGCTGATATGAACATTGGTCTGTTCATGCTCCTGCTTTCAGTTCTTCTGAGTATATATCTAATAGCAGGATTTGAGGATCATATGGCAGTTCTATATTTAGCTTCCTGAGGAACCGCCAAACTGTCTTCCATAGTGGAGTGCAATTTTACATTCCCAGCAACATTTAAGGTGTGTTCCTAGTTCACCACATCCTTTCCAACAATTGTAATTTTCTGGTTAATTTTAATAGTGGCCATTCTGATATGTGTGAAATGATATCTCATTGTAGTTTTGATTTGATTTTCCTAGTAGCTAGTGATGTTGAACATCTTTTTATGTACTTTTTACCATTTGTATTTCCTCTATGGCAACTATCAGTTCATACCTTTTGCTCATTTTTAATTGGGTTCTTTGTCTTTTAGTTGTTGAGTTATAGGATTTCTTTAATATCCTCAATATTAAACTCTTATGAGATATGTGATTTCCAAATATTTTCTTCCATTGAGTAGGCTGCCTTTTCACCTTCTTGACAAGATTCTTTGAAGCTCAAAAGTATTCCATTTTGAGAAGGTCCCATTTATCTATTTTTTTTTTTTTTCGCTGCTCATGCCTTGGGTGTTTGGTCTAAGAAACCATCTCCTACCACAAGATTTAAGGATACTTCCCTATGTTTTCTTCTAGGTGTTTGGTCCTGGTCTTCTATTTATATTTTTGATCCATTTTGAATTGATTTTTGTATAAGATATGAAATAGCAGTCCTCTTTTTTTCTTCTGAAAAGTATATGCAGTTCTCCCAGAACAATTTGTTCAAGAGACTGCTTTGTCCCAGTTGGTTGTACTTGGCAGCCTTGTCAAAAATCAATTGTCTGTAGATATGAGGGTCTATTTCTGAACTCTCGAATCGACTTCACTAGTCAATATGTATGTCTTTATGCCAGTACCATGCTGTTTTGACCACTGCAGTTTTATAATATGCTTTAAAGTCGGGAAGTGTGAGTCCATCAACTTCCTACTTGAAAAAGATGCTTTTGTTTATTCAGGACCCTTACCCTTCCAAATAAATTTGATAATTTTTCCAATTATGCAAAGTAGGCATTGAAATTTTGATTAGGATTGCGTAGAATCTAAAAATCAATGTGGATAGAATTGCTTTTTTAATGATATTTAGTCTTCCAATCCATAACACAGAATGTCCCGCCATTTCCTTATGTCTTTTTTATTTCCTTTAACAATGTTGTATAGTTTTCTGCGTACGAGTCCTTTACATCCTTGGTTAAATTTATTCCTGGATATTTGATTGTTTTATTTGCTATTATAAAGCGAATTTTTTTCTTCATTTCTTCCTCAGATTGTTCATTACAGGTGTATACAAGCACTACTGAGTTTTGCATGTTGATCTTGTATCCCCCCCACTTTGCTGAACTCATTTATTTAGCTCTAGTAGTTTTGTTGTAGATTTTTCAAGAGTTCCTAGGTTAGGAGCATGCCATTTGCAAATAGTGAATGTTTTGCTTCTACCTTTCCTATTTAGATGCCTTTTATTTCTTTTTCTTACCTAATTACTGTAGCTAGAACTTCTAGCACAGTCTGGAATAACACTGGTGACAGTAGGCATCCTTTCCTTTTTCCAGGTTAGAGGTAAAGTTTTCAGTGTTTACCATTGAGTACAATGTTAGCTGTGAGTTTTTCATATATGCCCTTTATCGTGTTGAGGAAGTTTTCCTTCTATTCAAATTTTTCTAAGTTTTTTTTTTCTTTTTTATCAAGAAAGGATGCTGGATTTGTCAAATGCCATTTCTGTATCAATCAAGATGATTACATATTTTTTCCCATTTTCTTAATGTGATGCATTACATTACTTGATTTTTTTGTGTTACGTAACTGGGATAAAACCCACTTGATCATGGTGTAAAATTATTTCAGTGTGCTTTTGGATTTGATTTGCAAGTATTTTGTTGCAGCTTTTGCAATTGTATTCATAAGAGAAATTGGTCTGTAATTTTCTTTTCTTATGATATCTTTATCTGGCTTTTGTTTTAGGGTGATGTTGTTCTCAAATAATGAGTTAGGTAGTATTCCTCTTCTTCAATTTTTTGGAAGAGCTTGAGTAGGATTTGTATTAACTCTTCTTAGAATGGTTGGTAGAATTCACCTCTGATGCTATCTGGTCTTGGGCTTTTCTTTCTTTGGGGGTTCTTGATGACTGATTCAGTTTCTTAACTTTTACTTTTATCTATTGAATTCTTGTATTTCTTCTCAAGTCAGTGTAAGGTGTTCATGTGTTTCTAGGAATGTGTCCATTTTGTCTAGGGTGTGTAATTTGTTGACATACAGCTGTTCATAGTATCCTCTTAAGATCCTTTTTGTTTCTGTGAGCTCAGTAGTAAAGTCCCCCATCTCATTTTTCAATTCTAATTTATTTGCATTTTTCTCTCCCATTTCTTTGTCATTCTAGCTTAGTGTTTGTCAATTTTATTAATCTTTTCAAAAAATCAACTTTGCTTTTGTTAATTTTTTATATTTATTCTCAATTTCGTATATTTCTGCTCTAATCTTTGTTATTTCTTTTCTTCTGCTTACTTTGGGATTAGTTTGCTGTTCATTTTCTCGCTACTGCAGGGGTGCAATACGCTCTTCGATTTTTACATATTTTAATGTAAGTGTATGAGGCTATAAACTTTCTTCTCAGCACTGCCTTTCCTACATCTCATAAATTTTGATGTGTTGTAGTCTCATTTTAATTTCTCTAGAGATATTTACTGATTTCCCTTGCAATTTTTCCTTTGACCCACTGATTCTTTAAGGTGTGTATTTAACTTCTATGTATTTGTGGATTTTCCAGTTCTTTACCTGTTATTGATTTCCAGCTTCATTGCATGGTTATGGAAGATATTTTGTAAAATTTCATTCTTTTTGAATCTGTTGAGACTTGTGGTCTCAACATGTGGTCTGTCCTGGAGAATGATCCATGTACACTTGAGAAGTATGTATATCCTACTGTTTGGGGTATCTTTTTCTGTATATCTCTTAGGTCTAATTCATTTATCACCTTATTCGTGTTCTCTGTTTCCTTATTGATCCTCTGTTTAGATGTTCTTTCTATTGATATGAGTGATGTGTTGAAGTCTCCAACTATTATTGTAGAGATGTCCATTTCTCCCTTGAGTTTCCCTCATGTATTTTGAAGCACCTTTGTTAGGTTCATTAATATTTATGATTGTTATTTCTTGTTGGTGGGTTGGCCCTTTTATTAATACATAATGTCCTTCTTTGTCTCTTATAACAGCTTTGCATTTATAGCCTATTTACTCTGATATTACTGTACCTACTCCAACTTTTGTTGTTGTTGTTATTGATTATGTGAAATATCTTTTTCCATCCTTTCACTCTCCATATGTATCCTTGGGTCCAAGGTGAGTATCTTGTATACAGAATTTGGATGGGTCATATTTTTATCCATTTATCTGTGTTTTTTAAAGTGAGAATTTAGACTATTAACTATTAATATTACTACTTTCAAGGTAGTACTTACTTAAAACATTTTATTATTTGGCTTTTATATGTTGTATTAGTTCAGGGTTCTCTAGGAAAACAGAATCAACAGGTGATATCTGTCAATAATATGAGTTTTTTAAGAGTCTCATGTGACCATGGGGATACACAAGTCCAGGTTTCATAGGCAGACTGCAAACCAGGACCTCCGATGAAAGTCCAGTGAAGGTCCTTGATGAGTTTCTGGGAGGGGTTGACTGTTCAAAGATGAGCCAGGAATTTCTCTGAATGCTGAGATCACTTCCCCTTTTAATGTATTCAACTAATTGGACAAAAGAGTCACCCATTGCTGACAGCAATCTTCTTGATTGCTGCAGACGTAATCAGACACACACCCAGTAAACTCACTGGTGACCAAAGTCCATAAATATTTTTGTGTTACAATTAGCGCAGTGTTTGCTGGACCAAACACCTGGACACAATTACCTGGCCAAATTGACACATTAGCCTGACCATCACATATGTCATATCTTAGTTTTGTTTGTCTTTTCCTCCTTTTAGTTATCCTTACTGATAATCTTAATTTTATACTTCCCACAATCCTCTCTCTCCTGTCTTTTCCTGTCAGCCAGCAGTGCTGACTCCTTTAAGTATTTCTAGTAGGGAAGCTCTCTATTTAACAAACTTTCTCAGTTTTTCATTATTTGTGAATATATTAAACTATTCCTCATTTTTGAAGGACAGTTTTGCTGGAAAGAGAATTCTTAGCTGACAGTTTTTCTCTTTCAGTATCTTAAATATATCACGCAACTGCCTTGTAATCTCCACAGTTTCTGATGAGAAATCAACATTTATTCTTATTGGGCATCCCTTGTATGTGATGAATCACTTTTCTTTTGCTGAATTCAGAATTCTCTCTTTGTCTTTGGTATTTGATATTCTGATGTGTGTGTGTCTTAGAGTAGGACTTTAGGATTTATTTTCTTTGGAGTATGTTGTGCTTTTGGACATGCATTTTAATGTCTCTCATAAGTGTTGGGAAATTTCGGTCCATTATTTCCTTACATATTCTGTGTCCCCCTTTTGCCTTCTCTTCTCCTTCTGGGACACGTCTGATATGCAGGTTTGTGCTCTTCATGCTGTCATTCAGTTCTCGGAAAAACTGCTTTAGTTTTTCCATTCTTTTCTCTATCTGTTCTTCTATCTTTTTGATTTTGGATGCCCTGTATTCTAGCTCACTGACCCTTCTTCTGCCTCTTCAGATCTGTTATTGTATGTCTTTAGTGTGTTTTAAATTTCATCTGTTTTGCCTTTCCTTGCCATAAGATCTGTTATTTTTCTCTCCATGCTTTCAAATTCTTCTTCATGCTTACCTAGTGAATTCTTAATATCCTTTATCTCTTAAGTCATCTCCTTGAATTGATTTAGCAGGTTTGTTTAAACATCTTTGATTAGTTGTTCCAAATTCTGTATCTCCTCCAACTTTTTAGTTTGCTTTCTCTGGGTCATATCTTCCTCTATTTCTTTTATGGCTTCTAATTTTTGGCTGTTTGCTGGGCATCTCATTATACATAAGAATTTACTCTGAATGTCAGTTTCTCTCACTTGTTTAAGATTTTGAGATTGATTGGCTTTGTTTTACTACTCTTCTTTGATACTTGGTTACTCAGTATTACCCCACCAAACAGGGCCAGGGACCCAGGAAGGGGCCATATAGCACTTCCAAAGGGCCTTGGAAGAGGGTCAGGAGAGCCACCAAAAAGCCTTTAATTCCACTTCCCAAAGTTTAGCTTTCCTGTCTACCCAGCAGATGGTGCTTTTTGCCCAGAAGCCTTTTTAATGTCTTCCTGAAGGTTCACTTTCCTGGACTTCCTATCAGATGGCAGTCTTTGGCAAGCTATTCCCCACAGCCCTCAGAAGGCAGGGTATATTTGACTCTCTCCTGGCTCCCCTGTTGCTTGTCAAAACAATGACTTGCTCATGCTGGTCAGGATGGGTTGAAACAGCAGGATTCAGCAGTAGAATTTCACCGACCAAAAGCTGAAACAGTACTGGGCCATGACCATCCCTTCTGTGTTCTTGGGGAAGTGGACTTGCTGAGACCTCTCAGTCTGGAGCCACTTGAAACTGTTTGCCCCAAGAGTGGGGGGTGGGCACCAGCAGCCTCAGTAGTCTGAGTTACTTCCAGATTTCTCCGGCAGTTTCTGTTTCTTCATCCCACCCTTTCCTGGATGTTGCACCATACTTCCTGGTCCTGCAAGCCTTACAATAGTTGTTCCAGACAGTTTCTGCCTCTCCACTACTATTCATCTGGGAGAGACGTGAGCCCTACAACTATCTAATCTTCCATCTTCCTGAAGTCCCAATATGGCATGTTGTTAGGCTTAAACCATAAGATTAAGTTAAAAGTATTTTTAACTTTTTTCTTTGTAGTCCTTTTCCCCTATTTCCTACAATAAAAGGTTATCATTTTTTAATACCCCTATTATAACATTTCAATCAAAGTCTCATAAAAGTATTATAAGTAACCATTGAGCATAACTTTGTCTCTCAGTGAAGCGTGGTTCCTTTAAGGAAATATACAGCAGTATGCAATTTACTTAATTTTAGTAAATATATCTAATAGTAATCACAACACTATGGGAATAAAAAAATACCTATGTATGCTGCACAATATTTCAAAATACTTTAAGATTTATCTTCGTTTGGTAATCCTGTAAATCATAGATTGCATTGTTGTTGTCATTGTCTCTATGCTTGAATAGATTATGACAAATTTTCTACATAATTTTATGCATGTGGGTTTCTTAGATTTTTTTTTTTTTTAGTGCTAATAAAGTCACCAGAAATGCTTTCAAAAGATATGATTTTTGGAATTTTCTTCCTTTTTCAAACTGGCATTGGGATTCTGGGGAACTCCTTCATACTCGTGGTGACCAACTACATCTCCTTTGCCAAATCTTCTCAGAGGAAGTCCACAGATAAGATTCTCACACAGTTGAACTTTGCTAACTTGGTTACTATAACCTCTAGGGGAATCCCAGAAACTATGTTCTCATTTGGAATTAAAGATATTCTGAATGATGTTGGGTGTAAGGCAGTATTGTACATTTACAGTGTCAACCGAGGCCATTCCATTTGCATAACCTGTCTCTTGAGCATAATCCAAGCCATCATCCTCAGTCCCTACAACCACAGATGGCCATGGCTCAAATTCAGAGCTTCCAACCTCATATATCCTTCCTCTTCCTTTTTCTGGGTCTTCAACATGTTAATACATATTCATATCATTACTGGAAGTACAGCAACAAAAAATTACACTTCCAGTAGGCATCAATTTTTTATGAAATATTGTTCCACATTAGGCATAAATGTTGCTTTTATAAGTAGTATAGTTATCCGGGATATATTATTTCTATTCTTCATGATATTGGCCAGTGTCTACAAAGTTATTCTCTTGTGCAAGCACCAGAAAAAATTACAGGAAATACATAAGAGCAAGCATATCCAGAAAAGTTCTCCAGAAACAAGAGCCACACAAACTATCCTTTACTTGGTGTCATGTTTTGTTTTCTCTTATTTGATTAATTCTTTCCTTATTGTCCACATAGCTTTTGCAAATAAGAAAGATATTAATCTACAGGGCCTCAGTGTTTTTTTCTCATTCTGTTACCCAATTCTGTGCCCTTTCCTGTTGATCAAAACTGATAACAGAATTTCCAAAGCACTCCATGATTTCAGGAGAGTTAATAAATCCTCAGCTCTAAAACCTGTTAATGATGATGTCACTCCCAGTCCTTGTGTTGCACCCAAGAATTCCATGAAGAGATTCCCATTAGAAGAACAGATCATCCTCCAAGAATTTTAGTAAAAACAGTCACTCTCCAGTGTCTCCCTTATTCAATTCCAGCCGAACTATGTTTATTTGGGATAATTGGAAAAAATTTAGCACAGAACCAATGTTAAATTTTTGAAAGAGCACCCTGATAATTATCTTGGAGATATTCTTAATGATTGTAAAATAAGTAAACAAAAGTTCCTATATTTCTCTTCTTTGAATGTATCCATAGATGAACTGATATCTTGAATCTTGGATTTTCCATGTTAAGGCACCAGGTATTTGTTCCTTAATCTAAGAACAAACAGTTTCATAGATTAGTAGATGAAAACATTCCATTCTCAGAATTATCCTAATAAATTTAATTAGTTAGACCTTCGCAGATATAGCAGGATAACTTTATGTACTGCAAATAGTCCTAGGTGTAGGTCACTATTTTGGTACGATCCATTTAAGAGTATCAGAAAAAGAAAATATTCCTAATGTTAATAAGAAGTAGGAATGAGATGCGCCACGGCTTTAGTAGCAAGTGCAACTCTCGCCAGGCCTAAGCCCCGCTAGCCCCTCCACTAGGAGACCACTGCAATAGGCCACCCCTGCTCCTCAGTAACCCTGTGAGACCAAAAGGCCGTGATCAAAAATGCTGACATGTTGGAGGAGATGCAGCAGGACTCCATGGAGCGCGCTACTCAGGCGATGGAGAAATATATCGTATAGAAGGACATTTCTGCCCATATCAAGCAGGAGTTTGACAAGAAGTACAACCCCACCTGGCACTGCATTGTGGGGAGGGACTTCGGTAGTTACGTGACACATGAAACCAAGCAATTCATCTACTTCTACCTGGGACAAGTGGCCATTCTTCTTTTCAAATCTGGTTAAAGCATGGACTGTGACACCCACCCAGTGATCCATCCAAAAACAAGGACTGTAGCCTAAATTGCAAATACCAGAGACTGAATTCCTCAGCCTTGCTAAGGGGACATCTGGATCTCTGAAACTTTATTGTGTTGTTTTGTACAGGGCATTCTCTGTAGTAGTTGTGGTTATAAAACAATTAGCAAAACAGCCTACTTTCTTATTTATTTTGTATTCCATACTCTCCCTGGCCCCTGTTTTTTCTTTCAAAAACCATTCCTTTCAAACAAAATATATCTGTTGGAGAAAAAAAAAAAAGTAGAAATGACATCTCAATATTGCTTATGAAATGCATTTGGGGATTTATTTTTGCTTCACAACTGCTTCCTTTTGTTCCAGGGAGATGCAGCACAGTCAGACCTTCTAATTTTGTAGTATCTACTTATAAATATTGTCTGGTCTGAATGCCTTTTTTTTCCATCCATGATGAACAAGACTAGGGAGCCTGAGATCTTAAATCTATAAAAATATAATAAACTCCAAAAAAATATAATTTGCTTCCTATGCTTTCATATGGCACTTAATCAAATGAGGTTAATTTATTAAAATATTTCTCACCTCTAATATTACCTGCATTTGTGAAGGTGAAGTCACTATTATATTTGAGTCTGATGATCTGATCTTGTTTAGATCCTGTGGGGGGTTTTGTTTTGTTTTGATTTTTTCTTTTTGGCTGAGTAGTCTGAGTCTTTAAACACAGAGTGTTTCAGGCTTTTATGTTTTATCACCCCTAAAATATGAATTAGTATTACTATTTTGATGATGTCTTTTCAACATTTGTAACAAATGTTTCACACCAATGCAAGGAATCAGTCGTGGAGTGATATGTGGGATTCCTGTAGGCTATGTATGATTGCTTTGCAAGCTCACAATTTTCTAAATAAATAAATAAATAGGGACACTTTTCTCAAAGCAAATATTCAAACTGTGCACTGTATTTCTTCACCAACATTTATTATGTTTTTATAATATTTGTAGCTTCTTTAACATTTTCCTGCTCCTAAAGGAAAGGAACCATGTCTTGTTCTTTGGACTTAAACATGATCTCTACCTAGGATATCTGGTTCAAATTTAAGATGCCAAAGTTTAGTGAAGTTAACAAATGAGCTCTGATAATGAATTGCATCATCTTCAAATCATGTTAGTATTGGCAGTCCCAGAAATTTTACATTAATTTAGGCCTTAGTGGTCACCATCACATGTAAAGGAACTAGGTTTTTTGGGAGGTGGTAATGTTGGCAGGTATTTTGGACAGTGCTTGATTACGCTGAAAATCTTGCCTCTTTTAACGTGAGCCAACTGATCCTTTTGTATATTCAAGAAAATGAGCCAATGGAAATGCTTCCCTCTATTAGAAGCTGAATTAGGGCTCATTACTTGAGTTCAGACATCTCTTTTCAATGTGGTTGGACCTTGTATTTCACTTCTGGTCCAGATTCCACCACCACCTGGGGCCTGATCATGAAGTGACCAGACTTAGTTAAACTGTGAAATATAATAGCTAAATAGAAGACCTAAATTGTATTAATGTATACTAAATTGTATAGATGTTATAAATATATTACTTTGTAGCACTTATTTTATTTATAATAAAATTACACAAAGAAAGCATTAAAGTTGTATTGACGTACATATAAGATATGAAGTTGTAATATTTACAATATTAGTGCAAAGGAAAAGGAGAAAGCAGATCTATATTGGAGCAACATTTCTGAACATTATTGAAATTGAGTTGGTTTTAATCCAGAGTAATTTGTTTTAAGTTAAGATACTAATTATAATCCTCAGGCCAATCACTAAGAAAATTCCTCAGGAGAAAAATAGGCAAAGAAAAATATAAGGTAATGAATGTACAACACTAGAAATTATGTATTTAACATGAAAGAAAGACATAATGAAAAACTAGAAGAAAAAAGTTCAGAATATTGGAGATAAAAATTTACAGTGAAGCAACAGTTGGAGACTTCAATACCCCACTTTCAAAAATGGATAGAACATCTAAGCAGAAGATCAAGTACAATACAGAAGACTATAAAACACTATAAGCAATCCTGGCCTATCAAAGTTATAGAGAATATTCCACAGAGAAATAGGAAACTACAGATCCTTCTTGAGCACGAGAGATTAACAATGTGTTAAGAATAAAACAAGCCTCAGGATTCAACTCATAAAAGTATATTCCCTAAACACAATATGGACAGATTTCTAGAAAGACACAGCTATAAAACCTGACTCAAGAAAAAATGTAAAATCTGACTACACTTATATAAAGTGAAGAGATTGACTTAGCAATGAAAATTTTTTCTGCAATATAAAACACAGAGCTAGATGCCTTTACTGGTGAGCTCAATGAAATATTTAAAGTAGAATTAATAACACTATTCACAAAATCTTCCAAGTATATTTGAGCAGGAAATATTTCTCAGTGCAAACTATGAGGCCAGTGATACCTTGATATGAAAACCAGATGAAGAAATTATCAATAAAAAATTTTCCCTGGTAATAAAAATGCACATATCCTCAAAAAAAATACTAATATACTGAATCTAGTATCAAAAAGAATTAAACACTATACCCAGGTGGGGTTTATCCCAGGAATTCAAGGTTGCCTTAACATCTGAAAATTAATCAATATATTACTAGAACAAAGGATGGAACCTGAATGATCATAAGCATGATCATCTCAGTATATGCAGAAAAGAATTTGAAAAAATTCAATACTTTTTTGATACAAACATTCAACAAACTAGAATTGTAAGGGAGAATCCTCACCCTGATAAATAGCATATATGAAAAATCCATAGCTAATATCATACTTGCATTAAAAGACTAAATGTTTTTTACCAAGTTCAAAAACAAGACAATGATGTCTGCTCTCACTGTTGCTATTCAACATTGTCCAAGAAGACCAAGACAGAACAATAGTAAATTTAAAAACATTCAAATTGAAGATGAAAAATAAATTTATTTCTGTTGGCAAATCACATGATCTTTTTAACAGGAAATCGTATGAAGTGTATGAAAATTTTATTATACTTTATAAACAATTTCAGCCATACTCCAGGACACAAGATCAGTAGAGAAATATCAATGGTATTTCTATTCAAAAATTAAAATTAAGAAAACAATTCCATTCATAATAACATCAAAAGATTTAAAAGCCTAGCAAAAAATTTTATAAAATGAAGATATGTAGACTGAAAACTAAAAGAACTGTTGAAAGAAATTAAAGAGCTGTATAAAGGGAAAAACATCCTCATGACACTGATCCGAAAACTTAATATTGCGATGGCAGTGTTACCCAAGTTGATCTACAGAGTCAAATAAATCCATAACAAAATCTCATCCTGGGGAAGCGGGTGTGGCTCAATTGATAGAGCTCCCGTTTACCATATGGGAGAACCCGGGTTCGCTTCCCGGGGCCTCCTCTGAGGGCAGGCTGGCCCGAACAGCGCCGTGGGCTGATGCAGCAGGACCTCACAGCAGGGGAAAGATAAGCAGACACGGAAAAGACACACAGGAAATGGACACAGCAAACACAAGCAACAAAGGGGGGATAAATAAATAAATAAATAAATCTTTAAAATAAATAAATAAATAAATAAATAAAAATCTCATCCTGCTTTTTTAGGTACATTGACAGGCTTTTTCTAAAGTTCAAAGGGAAATGCAAGAGAAAAAGAAAGATCAAGAATTGCCCTTAATTGTAAGGGTTTATTTCTGGAAACTAAATTCTATTCCTTGAATCAGCACGTCTATCCTTATGCCAGTACCACCCTGTAGTAATTACTGTCACATTGTAGTATTTTTGAAATCATGAAGTGTGAGTTATCTGACTTTATTCCTTTTCAAGACGTTTTTTGGGGGGCTAAGGCCCCCTTGCAATTCCATGAAAAACTGAGGATTCGCTTTTCCATTTCTGAAAAAAATACCTGGAATTTTGATAGAGATTATATTGAATCTGTAGTTTATTTTGGGTATTACTGACATCTTAAAAATATTGAGTCTTCAAATCCAGCAACACAGGTTTTCTAGCTATTAATTTAGGTCTTATTTAAAATTTTTAAGAAATATTTTGTTGTTTTCAGTGTACAGGTCTTGTACCTTGATGGCCTAATTTATTCCTAGATGTTTTATTCTTTTAGATGCTATTGTGAATGGAATTATTTGCTTAATTTTATTTCCAGGTACTTCATTGTTGCTGTACAAAAACCCTACTGATTTTATTATGTATCGATCTAATACCCTTTATCTTTACTGATTTCACTTTTTGCCTCTAGTAGCTGTTGGTGGATTCCCAGGGTATTTTGTATATAGGACCATGCCATCTGCAGTTAAACACAGTATCCTTTTACTGTGCTGGATTTACCACTCCCTTTCCTCCTCCAGGTTCCTCGCCACCCTTGTCCATCTTGCTGTGGGTTTGTATAAGCCTGACTTCCATTGACTCCTTCATTCAGGTTCACCTTGGGTTATAGTTTTTTAAAGCCAGTGGAGCCTCCGAAAAATGATGAGAGAGTGAGAAAAACAAAGTGTTCAGGAACATTTAGACCACTCCTCAAGGAAGATTTGACTGTGGCTGTTTCTCTGCTAAGGCCATAATTCTCATTGGACATCTTCCTCATGTAGTTACAAATATTTTCATCTCTGTTAGCTGATTTCGAACTTTTGACCTATAAGTGATAACATCTTTCCTTTAACTCTATCAGTATCTTATAAATAGTACCTTATAAATATCATCTTTATTAAATTTTCCTAATCCTCCATATTTTAGTATGCTGGGTATTTCTGGTGGGCACCCTAACACATACACAATGTGGTAAAGGCATTAGCCTTTGGAAGTACATACTTAAAGTGGGATTCTAATATTAGATCATTCACATATTTAGCTCATGTATTATCTCCCTGGTGGGGACATTGGATATTGTTCATCCCAGAGATGTGGCAACACCACAAATACCCAGGATCACTGCTGGTGACAAGACATAAAGTTAAAACAACGGGTTTTGTAAATTAAGGCCTATAGGCCACAATCAGCCAGTTTCCTCTTTCTGTAAAGAAATGCTATTGGAACACAACCACATCCACTTGCTTACATATTATCCATGGCTCTTTTTATGCTTCAGATGCAGAGTTGAGTAGTTGGGACACAGACCAAATGGTCCACAAGTCCTAAAATGTTTGCTCTTGCCTTTCACACAAAAAGCTTGCTAACTCCTGCAGGACAGCATCAAGAAGTTGTGACATATTCCAGATTTCAATAAACAAAACACTTCAATGCAGTCTCCAAATCATTTCAATCTCTGATGGAATTTAGGTGATCTGCCCTTAATCTAACTGCATGCCAAAAGGTGAAATAGACTTTGCTTTAAGAACATGGCATTATCTAGAGCCTTGTCGAGATTTATACAAAATATTCAGTATGAATTATACATTACAACCTGGCATACAAAGATACATGACATATAGAGAAAAAACTCTTGGCAATAAGAGCAAAGCACCAAATTCTCCAGGTATTGCATTTATCAAATAGATATATTAAACTTGTGTTATTAAGATATTAAAACATAGGGAATTCATGAGATGATGGAAATGTGTATCTTGAGTGAAGTGGTTATATCTGTAATAGTCAATATTCAAAAAAAATTATAAACACATGAATTTATTCAGTTACATTCAAAGGTATATGAATTATGTTCAATTTTTAAAGTTTTACAATTATACATTTTTAAAATCTATTCACAGATCATCTCCCTTGCAAAATGGGAGGAGCAATTCTAAGAACAGATCTACTTTCTTCTCTTTCATTTGATCGTTAGAAGGATTACTGGGATGATACATAGAGAAACGGGGAGCGTGCAGTATCTGAGTCCTGAGGAATTGCTCCCAATCCCAGGGAGCATGACTGTCTGGGCCTCTGGAGTGGACACTCATTCCTACCCAGTCCCAGCTTGCCCTCTACCCAGTATGAAAAGGAAAAAAAACAAAATAGGGTTACTCTGACCAAGACAGTCAAAATGGAGTCAGAAGTCAGTTTGGAGGTTATTCTTGAGCAAATCTCAACCAGATATTGCATACTGCCAAAGTATGCAAAACCTCAAGCAACAAAGTGTTGCTTTTCACACTGTACCCACTCTGAATTCTCAGTACACATGGTCTCTAACTTTTCTGGACCTTCTCTCTCCTCCTCCGTTCACTATGTTCAAATACAATCTGCAGCCACAATGACCACAAATGACTGGTGAATCAACTCATACAAAAAGCATATGTTTCATGAACATATATTCTTGCTCAAACATGTTATTTCCCCAGACTTGTAAGCACTTGGCCTTTGCAACTTCCCTGCAGGTAAATAGTGAAGAAAGCACTGAGGTGGTTGATCCCTCAGTTGTTGGTAAACAGTCTACAAAATCATTTACATCCATTAGGACATAATATTAAGGGCTACTAAGTGCCTAGAATTTTGCTATGTATTTTACAAGAATTGGCCAGTTTAGTACACACAACAGCTAAATGAGGTAGATCCTACTATTTTCTCTCTTTTGCAGGAGAATTTTACAGGAAACATGGAAGTAACTTAACCAAAGTTACACAACTACAGGATGGCACAGCCAAGTCTGTAACCCAGTATATCATGGCTCTTGTGTCCCACTCTTAGAGATTATCTTCTGCCTTCATATCTGCTGAGGATGAAGACTTCAGAGAGAGGAGGCAGAGGAAGGCTTGTAAAAAGGAAATCAAAGCATCCTCTGGCTTATCCCCATGGCATCTCATCTGACTTGGCATACTCCCGTAGCCAGATTAGCTGCTCAAGGAAGCCATAATGACACCAGAACAATTCCATACAATAGGTCTTGTGCAACACATATCCTGGAGCTACATATACATTTTATAATGGTTCTGGAGTTCCCAGTGCCATTGTGGGCATCACCAGTGTATCCAAGCCTCAAGTTCTATTGGTTACCACTATGCCACACTGAATAGGAAAGATTCACACATGTCTGAGATTCCTTCCACCTCCTTTCCTAGATTTCTTCAAACACCTTCCCGAGCTTACTCTACCTATCACAAACTGTAGCCTAAAATTTAAATTTAAATCGTTTTGTAGTCATTAAGGCAGTTATTAATTGAGGGGAAGAAAATCCTGGTGATCCTGGGCCACTGTTAAATCCAGCAGCTGCTCTGAGGAGGGATAACATAAGCAGCTATATCATTCTTTAGCCAATAATCCTTTAACTTTACTGATTTGATTTATTGTATCTAGTAGCTATTGGTGGATTCCGGGAGATTTTTGTAAATAGGACCATGTCATCTGCACTTAAACACAGTATCCTCTTACTGTGCTGGATTTACTACTCCCTTTCCTCCTCCAGGTGCCTCACCACACTTCTCCATCTTGCTGTAGGTTTCCGGAAGCCTGATATCATTGACTCTTTCTGTTCAACTTGGTTTATTGTTTGTTAAAGTTAGTGAAGCCTCTGAAAACTGTTTAGAGAGTGAGAAAAACAAAGTGTTCAGGAACATTTAGACAGCTCCTCAAGGAAGGATTGACTGTGGCTGTTTCTCTACCTATGGCCATAGTTCTCATTGGACATATCTATCATGTAGTTACAAATATTTCCATCTCTGTTAGCTACTTTTGAACTTTTGGCCTATAAGTGATAACATCTTTCCTTTAACTCTATTAGTATCTTATAAATATAATCTTTATTAAATTATCCTAATCATCCATATTTTAATATGCCGGGTATTTCTGGTGGGTACCCTAACACACAGAACATGGTAAACGCATTACCTTTGGGAGTACATAATTAAACTGGCATTCTAATATTAAGTCATTCACATATTCAGCTCATGCATTATCACCTTGCTGCAACATTGGATATTGTTCATCCCATTGATGTGGTAACAGCATAAATACCCAAGTATCACCACTGGTGACAAGACATGGAATTAAAGCAAATTTTTTTATAAATTAAGTCCTACAAGGCACAATCAGCATGCTTCCTCTTTCTGTAAATAAATGCTATTGGAACTCAACCACATCCACTTGCTTACATATTATCTATGGCTGTTTTTATGCTTCAAATGCGGAGTTGAGTAGTTGGGACACAGATCAAATGGTCCACAAATCCTAAAATGTTTACTCATGCGTTTCACACAAAAAGCTTGCTAACTCCTGCATGACAATATCAAGATGTTGTGACACATTCCAGGTTTCAAAAAACAAAACACTTCAACCCAGTCTCCAATTCATTTCAATCTCAGATGGAATTTAGGTGATCTGCCCTTCATCTAACTGCATACCAAAAGGTGAAATAAAAGTTTGCTATAAGAAGATGGCGTTATCTAGAGCCTTGTCAATGTTTATGCAAAATATTCAGTATAAAATATATACATTAAAAACCAGTCATACAAAGATGCATGACATATAGAGAAAAAACTCCTGATAATAAGAGCAAAGCACCAAATTATCCAGATATTGCATTTATCAAATACATGTATTAAAGTTAAGTGTTATTAATATATTAAAAAATGGGGAACTTTAGAGATGATGGAAATGCATATCTTGATGGAAGTGGTTATATCTGTAACATTCAATAATATTCAAAGAAAATTATATAAATATGATTAATCAAATATAATCAAAGTTATATGAATTATGTTCAGTTTTTAAAGTATTATAATTTTTTATTATACATCTAAAATCTCTTCATAGATCATCTACCTAGCAAAATGGGAGGAGTGATTCCAAGAACAGATCTACTTTCTTCTCTTTCATCTGATCCTTAGAAGGATTACTGAGATGAAACATAGAGAAACAGGGGGCATGCCATATCTGAGTCCCCAGGAATTGCTCCCAGTCCCAGGGAGCATGACTGTCTGGGCCTCTGAAGTGGACATTTCTTCCTACCCTGTCCCAGCTTGCCCTCTACCCACTATAAAAGAAAGAAACCAAAATAGAGTTACTATGACCAAGACAGTCAAAATGGAGTCAGAAGTCAATTTGGAGGTTCTTCTTGAGCAAATCTCAATCAGGTATCACATAATGCCAAGGAATGGAAAACCTCAAGCAACATTGTTTTTCAAAAGGAAAATATCTGGACAACATAAACAAAGCCACACAATAAAGAACTCGGTAGAATACCTAAATGAAGGACAGTTTGGATTGTCCTGAATATCCTCCAATCACAAACAACTCTTGCAATCTATTTTTGTTTGAAAGCTAGTCCGTGGAAGACCAAGGACAGGACACGATTTGAGTTGCTTCCTGAAAATGTGCTTCCCAAATTGCATGCTAAGACCCTAAATAAACTCCTTTGGTCCCTTGGAGCTTAGTTTGTTACTTCTCGGTTGACACCACCCTGCTATGTAGTTAATTCCACCAGAAAGGGTTATGAACAAGTCTTTCTGGCTCCAAGTGTGCACAGAATACTTCTCTTCAAAACTTTAGAAACGTTTCCTTTTTATGTAAATCTATTAGCATTCCTGAACCCATGCTATTCCTGAGAGGTATATGAGAACTGATGTTTTAATTTGTAGTTCACAAATTGAAAATTTTTCTACTCATAATTTTTATTGTCATTCTAAAATAGGAGCTCAAGTGTGTATAAGCTTCAGGTCTATAAAACCTAACACAGCACAGAGTACGTACTTAATGGATGGTGATTGAATGGCCTAGTTGTGCGAATCAGTAAGGGGATAAAGTTTTGCTTTTCACAGTGAACCCACTTCTGATCTGTCAGTACACATGGTCTCCAATTTTTCTGGACCTTCTCTCTCCCTCTCTGTTCACTATGTTCAAATACAATCTGCAGCCACAATGACCACAAATGACTGATGAATCAACTCATAAAAAAAGCACATGTTTCATGAGCTCTATTAGTACTCAACCATGTTATGTCCCCAGCCTTCTAAGCACTTGGCCTCTACAACTTCCCTGCAGGTGAGTAATAAAGAAAGCACTGAGGTGGCTGATACCTCTATTGTTGGTAAAGAGTCTACAAAATCATTTATACTCACTAGTACATAATATTAAGAGCTACTAAGTACCTAGAATTTTGCTATGTATTTTACAAGAATTGTCTAGTTTAGAACAGAAAACAACTAAATGCAGTATATCCTATTTAACTCTCTCTATTAGAGGTGGATTTTACAGAAAACAGGGAATTAACTTTAACAAAATTTATACAACTAGTGGGTGGCACAGCCAAGTCTCTACCCAGTATACCATGGCTCTTGTGTCCCCTTCTCAGAGAGTATCTACTGCCTTCAGATTCACTCAGGATGAAGACTTCAGAGAGAGGAGGCAGAGGAAGGCTTGTAAAAAGGGAATCAAAGCATCCTCTGGCTTATCCCCATGGCATCTCATCTCACATGACCTACTCCCTTAGCCAGAATAGCTGCTCAAGGAAGCCATAATGACACCAGACCAATTCCATACAGTAGGTCGTGTCCAACACATATCCTGGAGCTACATATACATTTTATAATGGTTCTGGAGTTCCTGCTGCCATTGTGGATCATCATCAGTGTATCCAAGCTCCAATTTCTGTTGATTACCACTATGCCACATAGGATTGAAAATATTCACAAACATCTGAGATTCCTTCTTCATCCTTTCCTAGAATTCTTCAAACACCTTCCCTAGCTTCCTCTAGCCATCACAAAATGTATCCTAAAATTTAAGTTTAAATCCTTTTGTAGCATTAAGGCAGTGATTAATTGAGGGGAAGAAATTCCTGGTGATCCTGGACCACTGTTACCTCCAGGAGCTGCCCTGAGGAGGGATAACATAAGCAGCTATATCATTCTTTAGCAAATAATCCTGTTGATTATCCTTCCCACATAGGACTCCAGGCTTCTTCCCAAGAGAATTCTCACTCTGTGTGTTCACTCACATTCTAAACACTGACACAGCCTGCAGTGTGCTGTTAAAAAAAAGAAAAACAGCAATACTTGTTTTCTAGCATTACTTTGGAAAAGAGTTAATTTTTGGCTAGATAGTTTCCAGAGATGATAGTAAGACATATTTTTCCCTTCAAGTGTATGATTTTTTCATGCAGGCATACCAATGCAAAGAAGGAAGAGGGATTCTTTAGCATTATATATATATAATTTGGACATTGTATATACAAATGTCCAAACTGAGTCTCTATTATCTTAGAGGCTGGTTCCTGTGACGGGACAGTCTCTTTCTTTTGGAAAATTTGAGACCCGTCTCAACTGTCCTTTATTTTTCCTTTTTTCCTTTACTCTCCAGGTTAGAATTATTGCCAGAAGAGCCATAACCAAAAGCAAGAAGAGATGTGACTTAAAGTACTAGCATATGGATAAGACTGTATATGGTTTAAGGGAGAAATTGTTTCACCAGGGAGAAGCTCAGGACGACTGTAGCAATGCTCACAGATGGGATTGGTAATTTAGAATCAGAAACATATACAGGTCTGTCTGCCTTTTGCCCCTCCTGCCTTCATCCATTGATTACTGAAAAGGAAGATTTGCTAGAGTTCGTCTCCACCAATCTATTTGACATGGACATTTGGCTGGGAAAAGAGATCAGAATTCAGAAACAATAAAATGTAATATCTGCGCTCAAGAAACCACGAATTCATTGGTAGAGATCCAGCAGAAAGTTGCATTATAGTATAAGGAGGATCATGACATGAGTAAATGTTAAAAATAAGACAGAAGCAATAGGGAGGCCAAGTAATGTAGGCTTAGACATTTTCAAAGGAAGGATTTTGATGCTGTTCTTTGTTCTCTTCTTCCATGCCACCATCTGTTTCCAGGACATCATTATCTCTTTACATGATACATGCAATAGCCTCCTTCCTGTTCTTCCTTCTTCCAATGTGGCCCTCTTGAAATCCATCACTCCAATAACTGGTAGGACCTTATAATACTTAAGAACTTTTAGCTTCGGCCTCCTTCACATGATTCATACAGCTGAAAGTAACATTACCCTCACACTAAAAAGAAGAAAAATCATGATAATCTACAAAATTTCCACATTTTTTGAGTTCCTCATAGATCTGAGATCACATTGCATGAATGGGGCATGAAATCCATAGGAAATCACATATTTTATGTGATATAGGGCATGAGCACTGACCTGTGGCAGAGCATGTGAGAAAAATGAGTTTACCTCAAAAGTGGGTAAGAAGACAAGTAAATATTTTAATGAAATGATAAAGGAAATTATACAACTCCTGGGAACTGCAGATACATGCTAAGTTCATATCTATATGCAGGCTCTTCTCCATGGTTGTGGCAGTTTGATATTATTTATGAATTCCAAAAAGAGATATTGATTGTGTTTGTAAACTGGTCAGTTCCTCTCAGCATGATACCCCTTTGATTCTATTCAATTCAGAGATTTCACTTACTTTATTACATCAAGATTAGGGCTTTGATTTGACCATGTCATTAGGGGTTGCAGGATTGAGTCCCAGCCCCTGTGTGGGCTACATAAATGGATGCTCAATCAGGAATATGAAAGTAGATACTATGAGAAGATCCACAGGGAAGAGAGACAGTGCCATAGCCCCAGAGAGAGATGAGACATTCTCCTGATAGTTTACAGCTGACCTTGTGAAGAGAACAAAGCAGGTGAGCCCAGAAAGAAATGAACCATGGGAAGAGAGACTAGCCCTTCAGCGTACAGCTGACATCAGAAGAAGATGGGCCCATGGAGCCTTAAGAGAAAGAGGGGGCCTGATCCCTCGCAGATATCGCCCATCCTCTTGAGTCAACACGTGTCAACAGACTTTGGGAGACGAAGTAACTCCTGTGGTACCTTGAGTTGGTCTATATAGGGCCTTGTGACTATAAGGTTCTACCCCAAACCCTTTATAAAAGCCAACAGATTTGGGTACTTTGCATCAGCACCCCTTTGGCTAACTGATACAATGGTGTTCCACCAGTCTCTCATTAAAAAGATTTGGAGCAGGGGATGAGACATGTGGAAACTTCACTATTATAAGTTAATAGCAGCTAATGGCAGACCCTTCTCCCATGAGAGAAGAAGGCTTAAGCCTCTGTGGGAAGAGCAGTAAACACTGTCATCTTCAGTGCAGAGGTAAAGTTAAGTTGTGGTGGGCGAGGACAAAACAACAAAGTCCTCTAATTTAGGGACAGAGAATAAAATGTCCCAGATCCAAGCTATTGGGGCACCTCTGCTGGGAGAGGGCAAGATCACTGAAAAATCCCTATGCCCAAGACCAATGCATGGTGGAGGTTGGACCCGTGTCCTTCTCCACCTGTCTAGCTAGCAGTGAGTAATAAGCAACAGGTGTCTACAAGTGAAGGAGAAACACAAAACTGGGGAAAGAGAACTCTAATGCACAGACACACAGGAAAAGTCTAAAACTAATGCTTGCAGTGGGTTCATCAGTGATTTGGCACCATCAAGGAAAACATCATGGAATATGATCAAAGGTCAATATATGTTCTGTATGGCAAAATATAGATTGTCCTTAATAGTGTAAGTATGAGAATGTTCTCCTTTTACAAAGTGCTAAGAATATGGTGATATATAGGAAAATTACAACTAATGTAACTTATGGATGATAGTTAATAGTAAAAGTGTAATATTTTTGCAGGTATTGCAAAGAAGATATTATATCAATTCTAAGGGACAAACTTAGGGGAGCATAAGGAGTATGAGATATTTCTTTTTGGAAATATCTAAAATTGACTGAGGTGACAGCATTACAACTCTGATGAAACGGAGAGCCACTGAGTGTATACTTCAATGGATTGTACAAAGCACGAGACTGTATATCACAGGGAATCTTGTGGAGGAAAATGAACTGTACTTAATGGAACAAATATGAGAATGTTCTCTTATGAACACTAACAAATATATAATACTAACATAGTGTTAATAATTGGATAGATTGGAGGAAAATACAACAAATGTAAGATATTGACTACATTAGTTGTCCATACATTTTGACGATGCGTTTTCATAGTTTATAATAAATGTTTCATAACAAAGCAAGGTGTTGGTATTGGGGTGAAAAAATGACTGAAAAAAAGCAAGAACAAAGCATTGAGGAGCTGTGGGATAATTTTAAATGATCTAATATATGTGTAGTTGGTATACAAGAAGAAGAAAACAGGGAACCGAATAGAAAAAAATTATTGCAGAGAAAATGATTTCAACTTTATCAAAAAGATTGAAAAACATCAGCCAGCAGAATACATACCACAAATTTAGAAGTTGAAACAAACACTCAGTTATTGATTCATATTTGTGTAGTTCAGAATGGCAGGCATCACTTAGCTCGGTTTCGGCTTGGGTCCACTAGCTTTAAAATTATTCTGTGTCAGCTAATCCTGCAACCTCATCTGAGGCTCTGAGAATACCTCCAAGCTCATTTGAGCTTTTGGAAGAATTCTTTTGCTTGTGATTCTGGTACTGAGGTCTCTGTTTCCTTGCTGGCTATTAACATGGAATTCCTGTTAGGTAGCCATGTGGTCCTCACACAACAGTGAAGCTTCATTTTACAAAGCAGCAGGAGAACCTATCTTAGGGGCATGATGGATTAGATTAACCTACCCACAATGATCTATCTTTTGATTAAATCAAATTCTACTAACTCAGACGTCAATTAAATTTGAAAAATTATTTTGCGTTTTGCATATAATATAGCAAGGGAAGAATATTCCATCATATTCACAGGCTCTGTCTGAACTAAAGAAGAAGATATTGATAATGCAGGATATGTATAAGGAAATTGCCTTTAGCTATGAGAGACATCTCATAAAATCAGTTGAAAGCCTTAAATGGAGAAGTGATGCTTTTTGCAGTCAGAAGAGAGAATTTCCATCTCTACATCTGCCAGCCAGCTTCTTCTGCAGAATTCATCAG
This sequence comes from Cabassous unicinctus, assembly GCA_029593785.1. Taxonomy (NCBI): domain Eukaryota; kingdom Metazoa; phylum Chordata; class Mammalia; order Cingulata; family Chlamyphoridae; genus Cabassous; species Cabassous unicinctus. Next base: position 32,580 of record JAQZBX010004167.1, on the reverse strand, counting down.
AAATCTTCATTGGAATTCCCAGAGTGCAGCCTGCCAAAGGAATTTGGACATGTGCATCCCCAGAGTTGTGTGAAATAATTTTTACAATCTCATAATATTTTCAGATATCTCCTGTCAGTTCTGTTTCCCTATGGAATCCTGACCAATATACCTTGGTACTTGGTTCTGGGGTTTTTACAATTGGCTGTCTACTCTGATTAGATTCAAAGGCACTTATGACTCCATTTCCAATAATCAAGATGCCAATGATAGTCCATGGAGTGATTTTACAATAGAGATATGCAAAATACCACTATAGAGTATGGCTACTCACATGCTTCTAGAGGCAAGGCTCTGGTTGAGAGTGTTTGGCACCTTAACAGAATTGCAGAGTTAAAAGGTATAATAATGTTGGCCGGTTTTTCCTAAATACACTAGATACAGTTATAAAAGAAATGGATGATATAATGGCTTCAAATTTGCAACTTATGTGCTGCAGGAAATGTGTGGCAAATAACTAAGTAGGTAATTAATGGCAAATGGGAACACATGGACAGCAGGTACCTGGTGTTTAAGACAGAGTCTGTTCTTAAACAATATTTGGGATAGAATAGGAGTCATTGTAAAGTTACAGCTGGTCAAAGTAGTTTTCAGGGGTGGGCTGAACTTCACATCCTTAGATTAATTTCTTTATTTAAAGAGAACTATCTTTTGATTTTCTTTACATTCGCTCTTGTTTATTTTGTCATGGTTTTGTTGTTTCTTTTGCTTTCCTCTATTACTTTGTTTTTTCCTTATACCTTCCTTGGACTTATTTTCTTGTACTATTTAAAATTTTTGAGTTGAATGCTTCTCTCACTAATTTTAAATCCTTTCTAAAAAATGATTAATAAATTTAAGCTTATATTTTCCCTCCAAACATCACTTCCTAAAATCCCACCTATTTTGATTTCATGTTTTTGTTATTATGTGATTCCAAAATTTCATAATTTCACTTAAATCTTTTTGCCTGGAAATTAATAAACATCATGAATTTTTACCAACTCAAAAGTTTCTATTATAAATAACCATTGTATTCGTCAGGGTTCTCTCGGGAAACAGAATCAACAGGAGATACCTGTCAATAATATGAGATTTTAAAAGAGTCTCTCACGTGACCGTGGGGATGCACAAGTCCAGGTTCCCCAGGGAGGCTGCAAACCAGGGGCTCCGAAAATGTCCGATGAAAGGTCCTTGATGAGTTTCTGGGAGAAGTTGCCTGTCCAACTACGAGCTGGGAAATTCTTTCTGAATGTTGATATCACTTCCCCTTTTAAGGCACTCAACTGGTTGGATGAAAGTGTCACCCATTGATGTGTAATCTCCCTGATTGATGCAGATGTAATCAGCCATCCACACAGTAAACTCACTGGTGATCCAAGACCATAAATGCTCTTGTATTACAATTAGCCCAGTGATTCCTGGAACAAACACCTGGAAACAATTACCTGGCCTAGTTGACACATTAACCTAACCATCACAACCATTGTGCATAAAGAACAATATTCTTATGAAATAAATCCTGTAATACTTGTTGAAACCTCCCTGGAATCAAGTATATGACTATTCCTAATATTCCATGATGACTAAAAATGATACACATTATTTAATGGTTGATGGTAGACTAAGATATCCAGATGAGGCTTGTTAATTATGTCGGTCTTTTTTTGATGCAGTGTAGGATTTGTTTATATAGTTGGGATGTTAAAACTTTATTGGATATGTGGTTTCCAAACATTTTCTCCCATTGAGCAGATTGTCTTTTCGCTTTCTGGCCAAAGGCTTTTGTTGCACAAGTTTGTTTTTTTTCAACTTTGAGGAGATCCCATTCATCTTTTTTTTTTTTTTTTTTCATTTTTTGCTTCAGCTTTAGGTGTAAAGTCTAAGAAATCCATTACCTAACACAGGATTGTAAAGATGCTTCCTTACATTTTCTTATAGGAGTTTTATGGACCTTATATTTAGGTATTTGATCCATTTTGAGTTAATTTTTGCATGAGGGGTGAGATAGGAGTCCTCTTGAATTCTTTTGGATATTGCTATCCAATTCTCCCAGGACCGTTTCTTGAAGAGACTCTCCTGTCCCAGTTGAGTGGACGTGGCTGTCGTCAAAATCAATAGACCAGAAATGTGAGACTCTATTTCTTAACTCTCATTCATTTCCATTGATCAATATTTATCTTTAGGCCAGTACCATGCTATTTGACCATGTTAGCTTTGTAATATGCTCTAAGTCAGGAAGTGAGAGCCCTCCAACTTCATTCTTCTTTTTCAGGATATTTTGGCTATTGGGGCACCTTACCCTTCCAAATAAATTTGATAACTGGCTTTTCTAGTTCTGCAAAGAAGGCTGTTAGAATTTTGATTGGGATCTTGTTGAATGTGAAAATCATTTTGGGTTACTTGACATCTTAACAATATTTAGCTTCTAATCCATAAACAAGAAATGTCCTTCCATTTATTTAGGTCTTATTTAATATCTTTTAGAAATGTTTTGTAATTTCTGTGTACAAGTCCTTTATATCTGTGATTAAGTTTATTTCTGGATATTTGATTCTTTTATTTGCTATTGTACTAGAAATTTTTTTCTTGATTTCCTCCTCAGAAGTATTCATTTCTAATGTATAGAAACACTACTGATTTTTCATATTGATCTAGTACCCTGCTAGGTTTGTGAATTCAGTTATTAACTGTCCTAACTTTGTTGTACATTTGTCAGGACTTTCTCTATATAGGATCATGTCATCTGCAAATAGTCAAAGTTTTACTTCTTCCATTCTTCCCTATTTGGATGCCTTTTATTTCCTTTTCTTGCCCTGGTGCTCTGACTAGAACTTCCACTGCAATGTTTTATAGCAGTAGTGACGGTGGGCATCTTTGTCTTGTTCCAGATCATAGAGGGAAAGCTTTCTGTCTTTCACCGAGGAGGAAATGGAAGAAGAATTCAGTAACTACCTCACCATTAGCTGTGAGTGTTTCATATATGCCAGTTATGATGTTGGAGAAGTTTCCCTCTTTTCCTATTTTTCTAATTGTTTTATGAAGAAAGCACACTGGCTTTTGTCTAATTAGTTTTCTTTGCCAATCAAGATAATTATGTGATTTTTTCCCCTTTGATTTCTTAATGTGGTATATTATATTAACTGAATTTTTTGTGTTGAACCACACTTGCATACCTGGGATAAAACTCACTTGATCGTGGTGTATAATTCTTTTAATGTGCTGTTGGATTTGTTTTGCAAGTATATTCATTAGAGAAATTGATCTGTCATTTTCTCTTCTTGTAGTATCTTTATTTGGATTTGGTATTAGGGTTATATTGGGCTCAGTGAATGAGTTAGGTAGTGTTCCATTTTATTCAATTTTTTGGAAGATTTTGAGCAAGATTGGTATTAATTCTTCTTGGAATGGTTGGTAGAATTCACGTGTGAAGCAAACTGGTCCTGGGTTGTTTTTTTTTTTGATGACTTTACTTATAACTAACTGGTCAGTTGAAGTCTTCTATTTTTTTCTAAAGTCAGTTTTGGTTGATAAGTGTTTCTAGGAATTTGCTTGTTTGATCTATGTGGTCTAATTTGTTGACACACAGTTGTTCTTAGTATACTCCTGTGATTCTTTTTATTTCTGTGGGGTCGTAGAAGTGTCCCCCCTCTCAATTCTGATTCAATTTATTTGCATCTTCTCAATTTTCTCTCTGTCAGTCTAGTTAAGGATTTATTAATTTTATGGCTCTTTTATGTAATCAGCTTTTGGTTTTGTAATTCGGTCTATTACATTTTTATTCTCAATTTCATTTATTTCTGCTCTAATCTTTGTATTGTCTTTGCATCTGCTTATTTTGAGATGAGTTTGCTGTTCTTTTTCTAATCTTTTTAGGTGTGCAGTTAGGTCTGTGATTTTTGCTCTTTCTTTTTTTAAAAAAAGTTTTATTTTATTTATTTATTTCTCCCCTACATCATTGTTTGTGCTCACTGTCTGCTCTCTGTTTCTGTTGTGTCCTCTTCTGTCTGTTCTTCTTCTGTTTAGGAGTTTTGCCTGTATTTGCCTCATACATTTTTGGGCATCATGTTTAGGTGCGTAAATATTTGAGATTGTTATTTACTCTTGGTGGATTGCTCCTTTTATTTATATACAGTGTCCTATTTTTTCTCTTTTAACAGCTTTTAACTTAAAGTCTTTTTTGTGCAATATTAGTATAGCTACCCCAGCTCATTTTTTTTTTTTTCGGTAACTATTTGCATGGAATATCTTTTTCCAACCTTTCACGTTCAACATATGGTTGTCTTTGTATCTAAGATGGGTCTTTTGTAAATATCCTATAGTTGCATCCTGCTTTATTTATCATAAATTTATACATTCTGTCCCTCTTTGTCTTTTGATTGGGAATATTAATCCATTAATATTCTGTGTTAGTACTGTATCGGCAGTACTTACTTCAGCCATTTTGTCTTTTGGTTTTAACATGTCATATCTTTTTTCACTTCTCTTTTCCTTTATTACAGTCTCCTTTTCTTTTGGTGTATCTGGCTGATCCTGTTCTCATTTCTCTTTCTGTGTATTTTTAAATACTTGCTTTGTGGTGACCCTGAGGTTTATATTAACCAACCTATATCTACATTGTACTAACTTGAAAAGACACCAACTTATCTTCTATAACTTGCATGTTCTCTCTTCTGATATACCTTGTTTCCCCTCTTTATGTTGTTTTTGTCCCAGTTTACCACTTTATATTTTGCATGTCCATTATCACAAAATATGTGAACAATTGTAGAGTTGTATATTGAGGATACAGTACTATTGAGTTTTCCATTTACCCCTTTGGTTACCCTTACTGATTATCTTCTTTATTTCACACTTTTCCAAGCAATTCTGTGCTGTCTTTTTCCTGCAATCAGATTCCCTATAGGAATTTCATGTAGGGTAGGTCTTTTGTTGATTAACTTTCTCAGGTTTTGTTTATCTGTGAATATTTTAAACTCTCCCTCATTTTTGAAGACAAATTTGCTTCAAAAAGAATTGTTGGCTGGCAATTTATTTCTTTCAGCACCTTCAATCATACCACTTTCTTCTCACCTCCATTTCTAATGTAAAATTAGCACTTAGTCCTGTTGAGAATCCATTCTATGTGATGAATCTCTTTTCTCTTGCTGCTTTCAGAATTCTTTATCTTTGACATTTGACGTTCTGATTAGTATTTATTAGTTTTTATTCTGTTTGGAGTTATTGTGCTTCTTAGACATGTGTAATTATATCTGTCCTAAGAGTTGGGACATTTGGGGCCATTATTTCTTCAGATATTTTTTTCAGGCCTTTACTCATCTCCTGCTGGAACACTCATCATGCATATGTGTATCTGCTTCATGCTGTCACTCACATCCCTGAGAGAACTGCTCAACTTTTCCTATTTTTTTCTCTGTCTTCTTCTCATTATATGAATTCGATTATCTTCTCATTCGTGATTCTTTCTTCTGCCTATCCAAATCTGCTGCTGTATGCATCTAGTGTAGTTTGAATCTCTACTATTGATTTAGGAGATTTGTTTGAATTTCTTCATTTATTGTTCCAAATTCTGTGTCTGCTCTGAAGTTTTAATTTGTTCTCCTGACTAGCAAGATCTTCCTGTTTCCTTTATTGCTTGTAATTTTTGCTGATGTCGGGGAATCTGATTATCTTGATGAATTAACACTGAAGGTTAGTTTCTCCCTCTTGCCCAGGATTTTATTGTTAATTGGTTTTGTGGTAAGAGTCTTCTTTGATGCTTAGTCTAACTTACTCTAGACCTTTAAAAGAGCCTGTATTTGATGAACAGATTTTCTCTTTTTCAACCGATTCTTGCCCTGGACCTATGGTACAAATTTCAAGATTGCAATTTTTGTGTAGTTTTTTCCCATTCAGTAAAAAGCTTCCTTTCCTGTATTCCTTCTCTAGGAATCTTCATCTGTTTTGTTATTTTAGCTCAGAATTTTCTCTCTAGCCCTTGTGATTTGTTTAAATTCTCTCCCTCACTCAGTGCCCCATTTACCTTACATTTTCAGTTCTGGGATCCTCCTGTATTACTGCTGTTCAGTTACCCTCCTCCCATCCTTTTTTTCCCTCTCTGTGGCTTTTCTGCCTTCGGTTTATTCCCCATTAGTGTATCCTGCCCTGGGGAGCCACATGGCATGAAACCAGAAAGGTGGGTCACTACAGAAAAGTATGTTTTTTGTTTAGATGTTCCAGCCAACAGAAAGTGGATTGAATGAGTGCAGGATCTGCCAGCCTCAGTTCCACAGCAGTCTCTGGCTTCCCCACCCACTGGGGGCCCTTTTGTACGTAGTAGTTCTCTGCAGCTTATGTTCTGCCCTGGGTCTCTTCAGATTTAAGTCCCCATGCCCGGATATATGAGGGCTCTAACTCACTGCTGTGAATCGCTGTATAGTCTCTTTCACTGGTGGGAGGTGGGAGCAATTTGGGCCACTACCTCTGAGCAACTATCACGCCGCCCAGGACAACATGAGTGGGAGAGAAGTAGACCAGTAATCAGGGATGGAAGTTTCCTACCTTATTTTTTACTTCTATTTAGAATTTGTGCAGTCGTTCTCCTATCTCTACTGTCCTACATAGTGGTAAGCAGGGGATATTTGTCTTTTTTTTTGCTGAAACTTTGGGGAGGTTGTTTCAGTGTATGTCTTACTTCACCATGTTGATGATGTCACCCCCTCGAAATACCACTGATTTATGTATACTGATGTTGTTTCTTAGAACACTGTTGAACTTGTTCACTAGCACTAATCAAATTTTCTGCGTCTTAATTAGGATATTCTATAAAGAAAAGATCATGTCATCTGCAAAAAGAAATAGTTTTTCCTCTTCATTTCCAATTTGGATGACTTTTATATCTTTTTGAAAAAAAATAATTACTATGGCTAGAATCTCCAATACAATATTGAATAACAGCAGGTAGAGCAGACATCCTTATCTTCTTTCCAGAATTTAGAAGGAAAGCTTTTAGTTATTTGCCATTAAGTATGATAGTAGTTGTAGCAGGTTTGCATATTCAAATTAGTAGGTTGAGAAAATTGCCTTCTATTTGTACTTGGTGAATGAAAGAGTGTTGGATTTTGTCAAATAATTTTCCTACATGTATTGATATGATCCTGTACACTCTGTCCTTATTTAGTAATATTTTGTATTATATTGCACATATTATCCCAAACTTGCATCACTTGGGTAAACCTCATTTGGTCATGAGGATAATTCTTTTTTACATATTAACTGCATCTCTATTCTGATATTATATTGAGGATAATTTCCTTCTATATTCATAAGGAATTTTTTAATATTTTCATCTGGTTTTGATATTATAATACTGGCTTTTTGAAATGAGTTGAGAACTGTTCCCTTGTCATTTACTTTTGAAGAGTTTGTCAAGAATTTGTGTAATTCTTCTATAAATGTCTGATCAAATTCATGAGAGACACTTTACTTTTTGTGAAAAGTTTTAATTGCAAATTCAATCTCTATACTTGTTATAAGTCTAAGTCTATTCATATTTTTATTGTTTTTCCTGTGTTTGTTGCATAGTTTACATCTTTCTAGATACTTTTCTATTTTCATCTAACTGCTTTAATTTCCTTGAATACAGTTGTTCATACTCTTATTTTTAAGTCTGTGGTGTCAGTAATGACATCCTCTCTTTCATTCGTAATTTTAGTAATGGGATCCATCTCCCTTTTTTTCATGGTTAGTCTAGTTGGAGATTTATCAACTTTGTTTACCTGTTGGAAGATTCTAATGTTGATTTAAAGATTTTTTTTATTTTATAGTATACCTATTTATAGCTATATATTTCCCCATTGCATGAATTCAGGTGCATCTTATATTTTTTCCTATGTTGTATGTTTATTTTCATTATCAAAAAAAAGTTCCAATTTATCTTGTGTTTTCTTTTTCCCCCATTAGTTATGTAGCCCTATGTTATCTACGAAATTCATATGGAATTGCAAAGGACACAGGCTAGCCAAATCAATTCTACCCTAAAAAACAAAGTAGGAAGACTCAAACTGCTCAATTTCAAAACGCATTACAAAGAAGTGGTAATCAAAAGAGTGTGGTATTGGTATTGATGTAAACAAATAGCTCAATGAAATAGAATTGAAACCCTGAAACAAAACAGTGTGCCAATTGTCTTATAGTTTTTTAAAAGCCTTACAAGTCCATCGAATGGGGAAAGAATAGTCTTTTAATCAAGTAGTGTTGGGAAAACTTCATAGGGAAATTCAAACCAATGAAATAGGACCATTAACTCTCAGAATATATAAAAAAAGCACAAAAGGTAGCAAGCACCTAAACGTAAGAGGTGAAACTGTGAAATGTTTCTAAGATGACACAGGACTTAATGTTCAAAGAAGTTGGAATTGGTAACAATTTTTCAGAAAACACAGCAAAATCATAAGCAACAACAACAAAATAAAAGTTTTAAGTATAGAAATCATGGATCCTCAGTAACATGAATATATCAAGTTGTACAGAATGCCTGAAATTATCATGCATATTCACAAATATTCACTTAAATAATTATGATGAGAGTTTAAATACCATTTTAACACCAACTCCACATCATTTTACTTAATGTTACATTTAAAACTTATCCTTCTTCTGTGTTTCATGATGTTTAAAAAATTATCCTTTATTCCAAGTGGTTGATATGCCATAAATTACCAATTAACCTACTGCTTCCCCAGAGAAGAGTAGGAGTTTTTACTACATGACTGCCATCTCTGTTTTATATCCCTGGGATTTCCATGAACAAAAAGTTCTCATCTAGAAAAGTTGGTGTCCCAAGAAAGTTCTTTGGCTTCTATGCACAATGGTTACAATTCACACTGGAAGCATAATTTGTCCCTGTTTGTCTTCAGAGACTCCCACCTCTCCATGTGTCAGTGCCAGTGCAGGTGACAGGATAACCACATCCCATTGTGAGATGAGGTCAGCACACTGGCTTCTATAACTCAGAATGAGCTGATTTCCCCAGACATACAATGCCTTCAGTTCGTCCTACCCACACATCAAGGGAGCAGCACCAGCTCAGGTGAGTCCATTCTGCCTCACCTCGTGTCAATGGAACAAACCCTTCCAGAGAACTATCCTCCCTTCTCTTTTTTTTCCTAAAAATCTTTTTTTCCCCAACTTTCCTCCATTAGAAACGTTTCTCTGGGTCAACCCATTCTATTTGTATGCTGTCCTCTTTTTCTGTTTTTCCACACTCTCCTTCAGGTCTTCCTTCATCCTTGATTCATTTCATCCTTAAGTAATTGTATCCTTCCTACTTCTCTGTCCTCACCTCTCTGTACCACCTCTTGTAATTTAAATGACAATTTCATTATTATTCTACTGAATTCTTTCCTGTGTTGTAGTCATCTTACAGTCAGTCTCTAAGGAAGTTCCCACTTTCATTCTTCTCCTCTAATTATTTGAAGTTCCTCAGGGCCTGCATCTCTCTGTGATATTAGAGTATAGTAGCTGTAAATACCCTCTCTGGAGCCAGACACCTGGTGTTCAAACCCTGCTCTGACAACTCCTTGCAGTATTCCTTGTCCAGGTTTCCTGACTTCTCTATGCTTCCGTTTCCATGGGTGAAGGATGGAAACTAGTACTCTACCCTATGCTGTTTTTATGAGGATTAATTCAGCCCACACATGTCATTTGCTCAGAAAGGTGAACTTGGCTCAGCCGGCCCACGAAAGTGTTTCCATTCATTGTTCTTTGCCCTACATCTTGCACTAACTGCTATCTGTCTACTGTAGCCACTGCCTTCAGTCAGTCCTCAAACTTAGTGAGCTCATGCTCTGATGTTTTTAAACCGAATTAATCAAGGAGCTAGATTCTAGATTCTTCTGCTTATTCTCATTTTCACCCTTTTCCATGATTAGGGCATTGTGTAGTTACCATTAACATTTGTTCTTCTTACATTCTTCATTTTCCTGCAATTTAGTCCACTTTTTCTATAGGAGGTACTGGGGATTGAACCTAGGAACTCCTAATTGTGAAAGTCATGCTCAGTCATTGAGCTACACCCACTCCCTGTATTTGGAGTTCTTTTTAGAACTTTTGTCTTTCTACCTTCTTTTCCCCCTGCTCTCAATACATGCACACATGTATTTATGAATCTTTCATTCATGCATTTTGCTCTCTCCCTCATGTCATTCACTAATTTGCTTAATTTTTTTCCCTTAATTTTCTCATCCTCTGAATTCCTTTGTTTTCATTTTTTTCTTATTTTTCAGTATATGTCCAATCACATCCTCTTTATTAATACTTATTTTTTATGATCAGTTCTCATTTAATATTGTTTTAGTACTTTTTATAATTTCCTTTTGTTACATGTCTTTCTCATCTCTTGTCTTCTCATAATTTAAAATTCTATTCTCACCCTCTATTTCCTAGAATTAACTTTTCTATTTCTAATTTAGTATCCCCACTTCCTAATAATATTGTGTCTTCCTAACTTGTCCGTATATCCATTTCTTTTCAACTGGACCCATATCTGTTCCTCCTGCATTTTCTTTTCTTCTGTGTTAACATACCTCTCAAGTCTTTACCTGTCTCTCCTCTCTAGCTGCTTCCTGCCGTTCACTTTCTTCCTTTGCTTATTCTCCACTCTATTTTGCTTTTTCCTTCTGTCACTACTCCTCTTAAACATATATCCAGTTACCTCTATCATTTTAAGTTCTAATTTAAGAGACATTTGTTGAGCACCTCTTATGAAATCATGTTAGATTAAAGGCTGAGCTTTCTTTTAAGTGAAAGAAGCAGGAGTATGAATTGAGCATTTAAATTTGATGTTATGTGTTTTTATGGATTCAGGCATGATATATTTGAGAAACTATGAAAGGTACAGGTTGAATATAGGGTTTTAGTTTAGATATAAATTTTTTCTGTTCACATTATTTTTTCTTTCTTCCTTTATAATGCCTAAAATTTCTTACTTTTCAGCTTCTATTTATTATTTCCCTATCTTTACACGAAGTGTTCAAATATCTAGGAAGACAATTTTAGTATTGGATTTACAGATGTATGTTAACCAGTTTCTCAATTTAAAAGTTAGTCCAAGTTCTCTCTAGATTATTTGTCCTAAGTAAATTGCTAATTTTCATTAATTACTGATATATTAGCAGCATACAAATTATGTACTATACTTTTCTGAAATTCATCTGAAGGATAAATACTTTAGAATATTTGATAAAAATCTTAAAATATAAAATCATGGGCATTTTTCCATCATATACTTAAGCATTTACTAAAGCTCAGTAATAAATCAATAATTAACTGGAAAGGAATCAATGCCTCAGAAACGACCAGGACAAATTAAGGTTAATAATCACATAATTATTGGAAATAAACAAAGCCTTACTAAGGAAACATTTCTTCTAAATATGGGAAGAAAAATTTGTGCTGAGTTTTTATAGAATTTGTGTTTGAGTGATAGATTCTTCAAAATATGCATAGAAATATTGGGCTTTGGATTTTTATAGAATTTGTGTTTCAGTGACAGATTCTCTCATTTTCTAGCTCACTCTCACTATTTGTGCTGGGGCATAAGTTTTCATTCATGCATATATGATCCCTGTCATCTTTATTTTCCAATTCCATTTTTACCACATTCATTCAAAATTTTTTGTTTAATTTATATGAATTTTTTTGCTTTGATATTTCATGTTATGACTTTTGCCTTTTTAATAATTTTTTTATTTGGAATAATTTTATATTTCTGAAGAAAGTACAAAGACATTAAAGAGTTCCTATTTACCCTCTATTTTTCTCTAATGTTAACGTCATGCATTACCATGACTCATTTATGTAAACTAAGAAGATAACATTGGTATCATAGCTATTAATTTAAATCCAGACGTTATTGAGCATTCCCTGTTTTTCCACTAACATCCTTTTTCTATTCCAAGATCCATTCAGGACACCACACTGAACTGTGTCATCGTGTATTTTCAGTCTCTTCCGGTCTGTGAAATATTCTGTCTTTCCTGCTTTTTTTTATTAACTTGACAATTTTGCTATAAATTTATTTATAATTACATTTTACATAAATGGAGTCAAACAAAGTGGAGTATTTTCTATGTGGTTTCTTTCACTTAGTATAAGGTTGTTGTTTTACAACTGATAGAAGAGGAATAATATATTAGTATTTCACTATAGTTCATATTTGCCTTAGGTATATTTTGTCCATATAATACCCTATTTTTAACACCTAGTGCATATTAACACTGCAGTTTTATAATATGCTTTAATTTCAGTAATATACATTTGTTCCAAATTTTGGGAAAACATTCATATACATATCATTGACCACACTCATCATCCACAACAAGGTTCAATATGTTATATACTCCTGTTTCATCCTCTAGCTTCTTTCTAGTGACATACAGAATCCCAAAATTTCACTTTCAACCACAATCACACCCACAAATCAGTGCTGTTAATTACTCTCACTAAAATATGCTACCATCAGCCCTATCCATTTTCAAACATTTACAATCAGCATTATTACAAATTCTGCACAAATTTAGCATCAGCTCTTCATTCTCTACCCTCATTCTATCTTCTGGTGGCCTGTATTCTAGATATTAACTCCATGTGTTTGCTCGTTATATTTAGTTCATATTAGTGAGGTCATAAAATATTTGTCCTTTTCTGCCTGGCTTATTTCACGCAATATACTGTCTTCATGATTCATCCACGTTGTCTCATGCATCAAGACCTCATTTCTTCTTACAGCTGAATAATATTTCATTGTATGACTATACTACATTTTGTTTATCCAATCATTGGTTGATGGACACTTGGATTGTTTCCTTCTTTTGGCAATTGTGAATAAAGCTGATATGAACATTGGTCTGTTCATGTTTCTGCTTTCAGTTCTTCTGAGTTATATCTAGTACCAGGATTTCAGGATAATATGGCAGTTCTATATTTAGCTTCCTGAAGAAGGGCCAAACTGTCTTCCATAGTGGAGTGCAATCTTACATTCCCACCAACATTGAAGGCGTGTTCTTATTTTCTCCACATCCTCTCCAGTTTTCTGGTTATTTTTAATAGGGGTCATTCTAATAGGTGAGAAATGATATCTCATTGTAGTTTTGGTTTGATTTTCCTGGTAGCTAGTGATGTTGAACTTCTTTTCATGTGCTTTTTAGCCATTTCTATTTCCTCTATGGCAAATATCAATTCATACCTTTTGCTCATTTTTAATTGGGTTCTTTGTCTTTTTTTTGTTGTTACAGGATTTCTTTAATATCCTCAATATTAAACTATTCAGATATGTGATTTCCAAATATTTTCTCCCATTGAGTAGGTTGCCTTTTCACATTCTTTACAAGATCCTTTGAAGCTCAAAAGTATTCAATTTTTAGGAGGTCCCATTTATCTATTTTTTCTTTTGCTATACGTGCCTTGGGTGTTTGGTCTAAGAAACCATCTCCTACCACAAGATCTTAAGGATGCTTCCGTATATTTTCTTCAAGGAGTTTTCTGGTCCTGGTTCTTATATTTATATTTTTGATCCATTTTGAGTTGATTTTTGTATAAGGCATGAGATAGCGGTCCTCTTTTTTTCTTTTAATAATGTATATCATGTTCTCTGAGAACAAATTATTGAAGAGACTGCTTTGTCCCATTTGGTGTACTCGGCAGCCTTGTCAAAAATCAATTGACCATTGATATGAGGGTGTACTTCTGAACTCTCAAGTCGACTTCATTGATCAATATGCCTATCTTTATGCCAGTACCATGCTGTTTTGAACACTGCAGTTTTATAATATGCTTTTAAATTCAAGAAGTGTGAGTCCATCAACTTCGTTCTTGAAAAAGAGGTTTTTGTTTATTCAGGGCCCCTTACCCTTCCAATTAATTTTGATAATTAGTTATTCCAATTCTGCAAATTAGGCATTGAAATTTTGATTAGAATTGCATAGAATCTAAAAATCAATGTGGGTAGGATTTCTATTTTAATGATATTTAGTCTTCCAATCCATAACACAGAATGTCCTGCTATTTACTTATGTCATTTTTATTTCCTTTAGCAATGTTGTATAGTTTTCTGTGTACAAGTCCTTTATATCCTTGGTTAATTTTATTCCTGGATATTTGATTGTTTTAGTTGCTATTGTAAATGGAATATTTTTTTCTTGATTTCTTCCTCAGATTGCTCCTTACTGGTGTATACCAGCACTACTGATTTTTGCATGTTGATCTTGTATCCCACCACTTTGCTAACTCATTTATTTAGCTCTAGTTGTTTTGTTGTAGATTTTTCAGGAGTTTCTAGGTATAGGAGCATGCCATTTGCAAGTAGTGCATGTTTTGCTTCTACCTTTCCCTTGTAGATGCCTTTTATTTCTTTTTCTTACCTAATTACTCTAGTAGAACTTCTAACACAGTCTTGAGTAACACTGTTGACAGTAAGCATCCTTTCCTTTTTCCAGTTTAGAGGGAAAGCTTTCAGTCTTTCACCAATGAGTATGATGTTAGCTGTGAGTTTTTCAGATATGCCCTTTATCATGTTGGCATTTGGTATTCTGATGTGTGTTTCTTAGAGTAGGACTTCAGGATTTATTTTCTTTGGAGTATGTTATGCTTTTGGACATGTATTTTAATGTCTCTCATAAGTGTTGGGAAATTTTGGTCCATTATTTCCTTACATATTCTCTCTCCCCCTTTCCCCTTGTCTTCTCTTTCTGGGACACTCCTGATGTGCAGGTTTCTGCTCTTCATGCTGTCATTCAGTTCTCTGAAAAATTGCTTTATATTTTCCATTCTTTTCTCCATATGTTCTTCTATCTTTTTTATTTTGGATGCCTTGTATTCTAGCCAAGTGACCCTTCTTCTGCCTCTTCAGATCTGTTATTGTATGCCTTTAGTGTGTTTTAAATTTCATCTATTGTGCCTTTCCTTGCCATAAGATCTGTTATTTTTCCTTGCATGCTTTCAAATTCTTCTTCATGCTTACCTAGTGTATTCTTAATATCCTTTATCTCTTAAGTCATCTCCTTGAATTGATTTAGCAGATTTGTTTGAACATCTTTGATTAGTTGTTCCAAATTCTGTATCTCCTCCAACTTTTTAATTTGCTTTGACTGGGCCATATATTCCTCTATTTCTTTTATAGCTTCTAATTTTTGGCTGTTTGCTGGACATCTGATTATGCTTAAGAGTGAATGTCAGTTTCTCTCACTTGTCTAAGATTTTGAGATTGATTGGCTTTGTTTTACTGATCTT
Source organism: Cabassous unicinctus (assembly GCA_029593785.1). Taxonomy (NCBI): domain Eukaryota; kingdom Metazoa; phylum Chordata; class Mammalia; order Cingulata; family Chlamyphoridae; genus Cabassous; species Cabassous unicinctus. Next base: position 17,295 of record JAQZBX010004167.1, on the reverse strand, counting down.
CTTTGACACTTGGTTACTCAGTATTACCCCACCAAACAGGGCCAGGGACCCATGAAGGGGCCGTATAGCACTTCCAAAGGGCCTTGGGAAGAGGGTCAGGAGAGCCACCAAATAGTCCTTAATTCTACTTCCCAAGGTTGAGCTTTCCTGCCCTACCCAGCTGATGGTGCTTTTTGCCCAGAAGCCTTTTTAATGTCTTCCTGAAGGTGCACTTTCCTGGACTTCCTATCAGATGGCAGTCTTTGGCAAGCTATTCCCCACAGCCCTCAGAAGGCAGGGTATTTTTGACTCTCTCCTGGCTCCCCTGTTGCTGGTCAAAACAATGGCTTGCTCATGTCTGGTCAGGATGGGTTGAAACAGCGGGATTCAGCAGTAGAAATTCACTGACCAAAAGCTGAAACAGTACTGGGCCATGACCATCCCTTCCGTATTCTTGGGGAAGTGGACTTCCTGAGACCTCTCAGTCTGGATCCACTTGAAACTGTTTGCCCCAAGAGTGGGGGATGGGCACCAGCAGCCTCAGTAGTCTGAGTTACTCCTAGATCGCTCCTGCAGTTTCTGTTTCTTCATCCCACTCTTTCCTGAATGTTGCACCATATTTCCTGGTGCTCCAAGCCTTACAATAGTTGTTCCAGACAGTTTCTGCCTCTCCACTACTGTTCATCTGGGAGAGACGTGAGCCACAACTATCTAATCTTCCATCTTCCTGAAGTCCCAACATGGCATTTTCTTAGTCTTAATCCATAAGATTAAGTTAAAAGTATTTTTAACTTTTTCCTTTGTAGTCCTTTTCCCACATTTCCTACAATAAAAAGTTATCACTTTTTTAAAACGCCTATTATAACATTTCAATCAAAGTCTCATAAAAGTGTTATAAGTAACCATTGAGCATAATTTTGACTTCAGTGAAGCATGATTCCTTTAAGAAAATAAATAGCACTCTGCAATTTACTAAATTTTAGTAAATATATCTAATAGTAATCACAACACTATGGGAATAAAAAAATACCTATGCATGTTGCATACTATTTCAAAATACTTTAAAATTAATCTTCATTTGGTAATCCTGTAAATCATAGATTGCATTGTTGTTGTCATTGTCTCTATGCTTGAATAGATTGTGACCAATTTTCTACATAATTTTATGCATATGGGTTTCTTAGATTTTTTTTTTTTTTAGTGCTAATAAAGTCACCAAAAATGCTTTCAAAAGATATGATCTTCGGAATTTTCTTCCTTTTTCAAACTGGCATTGGGATTCTGGGGAACTCCTTCATACTCATTGTGACGAACTATATCTCCTTTGCCAAATCTTCTCAGAGGAAGTCCACAGATAAGATTCTCACACAATTGACCTTTGCTAACCTGCTTACTATAACCTCTAGGGGAATGCCAGAAACTATGTTCTCATTTGGAATTAAAGTTATTCTGAATGATGTTTGGTGTAAGGCACTGTTTTACACTTTTTGTGTCACCCGGGGGCATTCCATTTGCACAACCTGTCTCTTGAGCATAATCCAAGCCATCATCCTCAGTCCCTACAACAACAGATGGCCATGGCTCAAATTCAGAGCTTCCAACTTCATTTATCCTTCCTCTTCCTTTTTCTGGGTCTTCAGCATGTTAATACATATTCATGTCATTACTGAAAGTACAGCAACAAAAAATTATAATTCCAGTAGACATCAATTTTCTATGAAACATTGTTCCCAATTAGGCAAAAATGTTGCTTTTATAGGTAGTATAGTTATCCGGGATATTTTCTTTATATTCTTCATGATATTGGCCAGTGTCTACATAGTTATTCTCTTGTGCAAGCACCAGAAGAAATTACAGGAAATGCATAAGAGCAGGCATATCCAGAAAAGTTCTCCAGAAACAAGAGCCATACAAAGTATCCTTTACTTGGTGTCATGTTTTGTTTTCTCTTATTTGATTAATTCTTTCCTTATTGTCCACATAGCTTTTGCAAATCAGAAAGATATTAATCTACAGGGCCTCAGTGTTTTTTTCTCATTCTGTTACCCAATTCTGTGCCCTTTCCTGTTGATCAAATCTGATAACAGAATTTCCAAAGCACTCCATGATCTCAGAAGAGTTAATAAATCCTCAGCTGCAAAAGCTGTTAATGATGATTTCACTCCCAGTCCTTGTGTTGCACCCAAGAATTCTGTGAAGAGATTCCCATTAGAAAAAAAGATCATCCTCCAAGAATTTTAGTAAAAACAGCCACTCTTCAGTGTCTCCCTTATTCAATTCTAGTCTATCTATGTTCACTTGAGAATAATTTTTAAAAATTTAGCACAGAACCAATGTTAAATTTTTGAAAGGGCACCATGAATATTATCTTGAAGATATTCTTTATAGTTGTAAAATAAGTATACAAAAGTGCCTATATTTCTCTTCATTGAATATATCCATAGGTGAATTTATATCTTAAATCTTGGATTTTCCATGTTAAGGCACCAGGAATTTGTTCCTTAATCTAAGAACAAACAGTTTCATAGATTAGTAGATGAAAACATTAACCCCATTCTCAGAATTATGCTAACAAATTTAATTAGTTAGACCTTAGCAGATATAGCAGGATAACTTTATGTACTGCAAATAGTCCTAGGTGTAAGTCACTATTTGGTACGATCCATTTGTGTATCAGAAAAAGAAAATATTCCTAATGTTAATAAGAAGTAGGAATGAGATGCGCCACGGATTTAGTAGCAAGTGCAGCTCTCGCCAGGCCTAAGCCCCACTAGCCCCTCCACTAGGAGAACATTGCAGTAGGCCACCCCTGCTCCTCAGTAACCCTGTGAGACCGAAAGGCCGTGATCAAAAATACGGACATGTCCGAGGAGATGCAACAGGACTCCATGGAGCGCGCTACTCAGGCGTTGGAGAAATATATCATAGAGAAGGACATTTCGGCCCATATCAAGAAGGAGTTTGACAAGAAGTACAACCCCACCTGGCACTGCATTGTGGGGAGGGACTTCGGTAGTTACATGACACATGAAACCAAGCAATACATCTACTTCTACCTGAGCCAAGTGACCATTCTTCTGTTCAAATCTGGCTAAAGCATGGACTGTGACACCCACCCAGTGATCCATCCAAAAACAAGGACTGTAGCCTAAATTGCAAATACCAGAGAATATAATATAATAAATATAATAAATATAATAAATAAATAAATAAATAAATTTATAATAAATAAAATATAATAAACCCACAAAAAGTGTAATTTGCTTCCTATGCTTTCATATGTCACTTAATCAAATGAGGATAATTAATTAAAATATTTCTCTTCCTCTAATAGTACCTGCATTTGTGATGGTGAAGTCAGTGTATTATATTTGAGTCTGATGATCTGATCTTGTTTAGATCCTGTGGGAGTTTTTGTTTGATTTTGATTTTTTCTTTTTGGCTAAAGAGTCTGAGCCTTTAAACACTGTTTCAGGCTTTTATGTTTTATCATCCCTAAAATATGAATTAGTATTACTATTTTGATGATGTCTGTTCAACATTTGTAACAAATGTTTCACAGCAATGCAAGGTATCAGTCGTGGTGTGATATGTGAGATTCCTGTAAGCTATGCATGATTGCTTTGCAAGCTCCAGTTTTCTAAATAAATAAATAAATAAATAAATAAATAAATAAATAGGGATACTTTTCTCAAAGCAAATACTCAAACTGTGCACTGTATTCCTTCACCACTATTTATTATGTTTTTATAATATTTGTAGCTTCTTAACGTTTTCCTGCTCCTTAAGGAAAGGAACCATGTCTTGTTCTTTGGACTTAAACATGATCTCTACCTAGGACATCTGGTTCAAATTTAAGATGCTTAAATTTAGTGAAGTTAACAAATCAGCTCTGTTAATGAAATGCATCATCTTCAAATCATGTTAGTATTGGCAGTCCCAGAAATTTTACATTAATTTAGGGTTTTGTGGTCACCATCACGTATATAGGGACTAGGTTTTTTGGGAGGTGGTAATGTTGGCAGGTATTTTGGACAGTGCTTGATTACACTGAAAATCTTGCCTCTTTTAATGTGAGCCAACTGATCCTTTTGTATATTCAAGAAAATGAGCCAATGGAACTGCTTCCCTCTATTAGAAGCTGAATTAGGGCTCATTACTTGAGTTCAGAAATCTCTTTTCAATGTGGTTGGACCTTGTGTTTCACTTCTGGTCCAGATTCCACCACCACCTGGGGCCTGATCATGAAGTGACCAGACTTAGTTGAACTGTGAAATATAATAGCTAAATAGAAGACTTAAATTTATTAATGTATACTAAATTGTATAGATGTTATAAATATATTACTTTGTAACACTTTTCTTATTTTATTTATAATAAAATTACACAAAGAAAGCATTAAAGTTGCATTGAAGTACATATAAGATATGAAGTTGTAATATTTACAACAATATTAGTGCAAAGGAAAAGGAGAAAGCAGATCTATATTGGAGCAACATTTCTGAACACTATTGAAATTGAGTTGGTTTTAATCCAGAGTAATTTGTTTTAAGTTAAGACACTAATTATAATCCTCAGGCCAATCACTAAGAAAATTCCTCAGGAGAAAAATAGGAAAGAAAAATATAAGGTAATGAATGTACAACACTAGAAATTATGTATTTAACATGAAAGAAAGACATAATGAAAAACTAGAAGAAAAAAAGATCAGAATATTGGAGATAAAAATTTACGCTGTAGCAATAGTTAGAGACTACAATACCCCACTTTCGAAAATGGATAGAACGTCTAGGCAGAAGATCAAGTACAATACCAAAGACTATAAAACAGTATAAACAATCTCAGTCTATCAAAATTATAGAGGATATTACACAGAGCAATAGGAAACTACAGATCCTTCTTGAGCACGAGAGATTAACTATGTGTTAAGAATAAAACAAGCCTCAGGATTCAACTCATAAAAGTATACTCAACGCAATATGGACAAAATTCTAGAAAGACACAACTATAAAACCTGATTCAAGAAATAATATAAAATCTGTTTACACTTATAAAAAGTGAAGAGATTGAATTAACAATGAAATTTTTTTCTGCATTATAAAACACAGAGCTAGATGCCTTTACTGGTGAACTCAATGAAATATTTAAAGTAGAATTAATAACACTATTCACAAAATCTTCCAAGTATATTGGGGCAGGGAATATTTCTCAGTGCAACCTACAAGGACAGTGATACCTTGATATGAAAACCAGATGAAGAAACCATCAATAAAAAATTTTCCCTGGTAATAAAAATGCACAAGTCCTCAAAAAAATACTAGTATACTGAATCTAGTATCAAATAAAAAGAATTAAACACTGTAACCAAGTGGGGTTTATCCCAGGAATTCAAGGTTACCTTAACATTTGAAAATTTAATCAATATATTACTAGAACAAAGGACAGAACCTGAATGATCATCTCAGTACATGCAGAAAAGAATTTGAAAAAATTCAACACTCTTTTTTGACACAAACGTTCAACAAACTAGAATTGTAAGGGAGAATCCTCACCCTGATAAATAGCATATATGAAAAATCCATAGCTAATATCATACTTGCATTAAAAGACTAAATGTTTTTCACCAAGTTCAAAAACAAGACAAGGATATCTGCTCTCGCTGCTGCTATTCAAAATTGTCCAAGAGGACCAAGACAGAAAAATAGTAAATTTAAAAACATTCAAATTGAAGACGAAAAATAAATTTATTTCTATTGGCAAATGACGTGATCTTTTTAACAGGAAATCCTATGAAGTGTATGAAAATTTTATTATACTTTATAAACAATTTCAGCCATATTCCAGGACACAAGATCAGTAGAGAAATATCAATGGTATTTCTATTAAAAAATGAAATTAACAAAACAATTCCATTCATAATAGCATCAAAAGAATTAAAAGCTTAGCAAAAATTTTATAAAATGAAGAAAGGTAGACTGAAAACTAAAAGAACTATTGAAAGAAATTAAAGAGCTGTATAAAGGGAAAAACATCCTCAGGACACAGATCCGAAGACGTATTATTGTGATGGCAGTGTTACCCAAGTTGATCTACAGAGTCAAATAAATCCATATCAAAATCTCATCCTGCTTTTTTAGATACATTGACAGGCTTATTCTAAAGTTCAAAGGGAAATGCAAGAGAAAAAGAATGGTCAAGAATTACCCTTAATTGTAAGGGTTTATTTCTGGAAACTAAATTCTATTCCTTGAATCATCATGTCTATTCTTATGCCAGTACCACCCTGTAGTAATTACTGTCACATTGTAGTAAGTTTGAAATCATGAAGTTTATCTAACTTTGTTCCTATTCAAGATGTTTTTGGGGGGCTATATAGTCCCCCTTGCAATTCCATGAAAAACTGAGGATTGGCTTTTCCATTTCTGAAAAAATATCTGGAATTTTGATAGAGATTATATTGAATCTGTAGTTCAGTTTGGGTATTATTGACATCTTAAAAATATTGAGTCTTCAAATCCAGCAACACAGGTTGAATAGCTATTAATTTAGGTCTTATTTAAAATTTTTAAGAAATATTTTGTTGTTTTCAGTGTACAGGTCTTTTATATTGATGACCTAATTTATTCCTAGATGTTTTATTCTTTTAGATGCTTTTCTTTTAGACGCTATTGTGATTGGAATTATTTGCTTAATTTTATTCCCAGGTATTTCATTGCTGCTATTCAAAAACCCAACTGATTTTATTATGTATTGATCTAAGACCCTTTGATTTTACTGATTTCACTTATTGTCTCTAGAAGCTGTTGGTGGATTCCCGGGGTATTTTGTATATAGGACCATGCCATCTTCAGTTAAACACAGTATCCTCTTACTGTGCTGGATTTACCACTCCCTTTTCTCCTCCAGGTTCCTCACCACCCTTGTCCATCTTGATGTGGGTTTGCATAAGCCTGAACTCCATAGACTACTTCATTCAGGTTCATCTTGGGTTATAGTTTTTTAAAGCCTGTGGAGCCTCCGAAAAATGATGAGAGAGTAAGAAAAACAAAGTGTTCAGGAACATTTATACCACTCCTCAAGGAAGGTTTGACTGTAGCTGTTTCTCTGCTAAGGCCATAATTCTTATTAGACATCTTCCTCATGTAGTTACAAATATTTCATCTCTGTTAGCTAATTTCTAACTTTAGGCCTGTAAGTGATAACTCTTTCCTTTATCTCCATCAGTATCTTATAAATAGTACCTTATAAATATAATCTTTATTGAATTGTCCTAATCCTCCGTATTTTAGTATGTCAGAGGGTATCCTAACACATACACAATGTGATAAAGGCATTAGCCTTTGGAAGTACATACTTAAAGTGGGATTCTAATATTAGATCATTCACAAATTTAGCTCATGTATTATCTCCCTGGTGGGGACATTGGATATTGTTCATTCCAGTGATGGGGTAACACCACAAATACCCAAGATCTCTGCTGATGACAAGACATGGAGTTAAAGCAAAAGGTTTTGTAAATTAAGGCCTGCAAGCAAAATTAGCCTGCTTCCACTTTCTGTAAAGAAATGCTTTAGAACACAACCACATCCTCTTGCTTACATATTATCAATGGCTCTTTTTATGCTTCAAATGCAGAGTTGAGTAGTGGGGACACAGATCAAATGGTCCACAAATCCTAAATGTTTACTCTTGCCTTTTTCACAAAACGCTTGCTAACTCCTGCAGGACAACATCAAGATGTTGTGACACATTCCAGATTTCAATAAATAAAATACTTCAACCCAGTCTCCAAATCATTTCAATCTCTGATGGAATTTAGGTGATCTGCCCTTAATCTACCTGCATACCAAAAGCTGAAATAAACCTTTGCTATAAGAACATGGCATTATCTAGAGCCTTGTCGAGATTTTCACAAAATATTCAGTGTAATTTATACATTAAAACCTGGCATACAGAGATGCATGACATATAGAGAAAAAACTCCTGGCAGGAAGAGCAAAGCACCAAATTATCCAGATATTGCATTTATCAAATAGATGTATTAAAGTTAAGTGTTATTAGTATATTAAAAACTAGAGAACTTTAGAGATGATGAAAATGCATATCTTGATTGAAGTGGTTATATCTGTAGTATTCAATAATATTCAAATAAACTTATATAAATATGATGAATTAATTCAAATATATTCAAAGTTATATGAATTATGTTCAGTTTTTAAAGTATTATAATTTTTTATTATACATTTTTAAAATCTCTTCATCAATCATCTACCTAGCAAAATGGGAGGAGTGATTCCAAGAACAGATCTACTTTCTTCTCTTTCATCTGATCCTTAGAAGGATTATTGAGATGAAACATAGAGAAAGAGGGAGGATGCCATATCTGAGTCCCCAGGAATTGCTTCCAGTCCCAGGGAGCATGACTGTCTGGGCCTCTGAAGTGGACACTTCTTTCTACCCTGTCCCAGCTTGCCTTCTACCCATTATAAAAGAAAGAAACCAAAATAGAGTTACTATGACCAAGACAGTCAAAATGGAGTCAGAAGTCAATTTGGAGGTTCTTCTTGAGCAAATCTCAACCAGGTATCACATACTGCCAAGGAATGGAAAACCTCAAGCAACATTGTTCTTCAAAACGCAAATATCTGGACAACATAAACAAAGCCACACAATAAAGAACTCGGTAGAATACCTAAACGAAGGACAATTTGGATTGTCCTAAATATCCTCCAATCACAAACAACTCTTGCAATCTATTTTTGTTTGAAAGCTAATCCGTGGAAGACCAAAGACAGGACACGGTTTGAGTTGCTTCCTGAAAATGTGCTTACCAAATTGCATGCTAAGACCCCAAATAAAATCCTTTGATGCCTTGGAGCTTAGTTTGTTACTTCTCGGTTGACACCAATTTGCTATGTAGTTAATTCCACCAGAAAGGATTATGAACAAGTCTTTGTGGCTCCAAGTGTGCACAGAATTCTTCTCTTCAAAACTTTAGAAACGTTTCCTTTTTCTGTAAATCCATTAGCATTCCTGATCCCATGCTATCCCTCAGAGGTATATGAGAACTGATGTTTTAATTTGTAGTTCACAAATTGAAAAATTTTGTATTCATAATTTTTATTCTCATTCTAAAATAGGAGCTCAAGTATGTATAAGCTTCAGTTCTATAAAACCTAACACAACACATAGTACGTACTTAATGGATGGTGATTGAATGACCTATTTGTGTGAATCAGTAAGGGGATGAAGGTTTGCTTTTCACAGTGTACCCACTTCTGATCTGTCAGTACATATGGTCTCCAATTTTTCTGGACCTTCTCTCTCCTTCTCTGTTCACTATGTTCAAATACAGTCTGCAGCCACAATGACCACAAATAACTGATGAATCAACTCATAAAAAAAGCACATGTTTCATGAGCATCTATTAGTACTCAACCATGTTATGTCCCCAGCCTTCTAAGCACTTGGCTTGTGCAACTTCCCTGCAGGTGAGTAATGAAGAAAGCACTGAGGTGGTGATTCCTCTATACGTAATAGTCTACAAAATCATTTATATTCACTAGGACATAATGTTAAGAGCTACTAATTGCCTAGAATTTTGCTATGTATTTTACAAGAATTGTCTAGTTTACTACAGAAAACAACTACATGTGGTATACCCTATTTTTATCTCTCTTTTCCAGGTGGATTTTACAGAAAACAGGGAATTAACTTTAACTAAAGTTACACAACTAGTGGGTGGCACAGCCAAGTCTCTAACCCAGTGTACCATGGCTCTTGTGTCCCCTTCTTAGAGACTATCTACTGCCTTCAGTTTAACTCAGGATGAAGACTTCAGAGAGTGGAGGCAGAGGAAGGCTTGTAAAAAGGGAATCAAAGCATCCTCTGGCATATCCCCATGGCATCTCATCTCACATGGCATACTCCCTTAGCCAGAATAGCTGCTCAAGGAAGCCATAATGACACCAGACCAATTCCATACATTAGGTCGTGTCTAACAAATATCCTGGATCTACATATACATTTTATAATGGTTCTGCAGTTCCCACTGCCATTGTGGATCATCATCAGTGTATCCAAGCTCCAATTTATATTGATTACCACTATGCCACACAGAATTCAAAATATTCACAAACATGTGAGATTCCTTCCACATCCTTTCCTAGATTTCTTCAAACACCTTACCTGGCTTACTCTAGCTATCACAAAATGTATCCTAAAATTTAAGTTTAAATCCTTTTGTAGCATTAAGGACGTGATTAATTGAAGGGATGAAAATCCTGGTGATCCTGGGCCACTGTTACCTCCAGGAGCTGCCCTGAGGAGGGATAACTTAAGCAGCTATATTATTCTTTAGCCAATAATCCTGTTGATTACCCTTCCCACATAGGACTCCAGGCTTCTCCTCAAGAGAAGTCTCACTCTGTGTGTTCACTCACTTTCCAAACACTGCTGCTAAAAGAAAAGAAAAACAGCCACAGTTATTTTCTAACATTACTTCGGAAAAGACTTAATTTTTGGCTAGATAGTTTCCAGAGTTGATAGTAAGACATATTTTTCCCTTCAAGTGTATGATTTTTTAATGCAGGCATACCAATGCAAAGAACGAAGAGGGATTCTTTAGATAGATTGAATGTACAAATGTCCAAACTGAGTCTCTATTATTTTTGAAGCTGGTTCCTCTGATGGGACAGTCTCTTTCCTTTGGAAGATTGAGACCAGTCTCAGCTGTCCTTTATTTTTTCTATCTCCCTTACTTTCCAGGTTAGAATTATTGCCAGTAGAGCCATAACCAAAAGCAAGAAGAGGTGTGACTTAAAGTACTAGCATATGGAGAAAATTGTATATGGTTTGAGGGAGAAATTTTTTTATCCTCTCCCAGGGACCAGCTCAGGGCCATTGCAGCAATGCTCACAGACGGGATTGGTAATTTAGAATCAGGAACATATACACGTCTGTCTGCCTTTTGCCCCTCCTGCCTTCATCCATGGATTACTGAAAAGGAAGAGTTGCTAGAGTTCGTCTCCACCAATCTATTTGACATGGACTTTTGGCTGGGAAAAGAGATCAGAATTCAGAAACAATAAAATGTAATATCTGCCCTCAAGGAACCACCAATTCATTGGTAGAGATTAAGCAGAAAATTGCATTATACTATTAGGAGGATCATGACATGAGTAAATGTTAAAAATAAGGCAGAAGCAATAGGGAGGCCAAGTAACGTAGGCTTAGACATTTTCAAAGGAAGGATTTTGATGCTGTACTTTGTTGTCTTCTTCCATGCTACCATCTGTTTCCAGGACATCATTAAGTCCTTACGTGATACATGCAATAGCCTCCTTCCTTGTCTTCCTTCTTCCAATGTGACCCTCTTGAAATCCATCACTCCAATAACTGGTAGCACCTTTTAATACTTAAGAACTTCTAGCTTCGGCCTCCTTCACATGATTCAGAGAGCCGAAAGTGCCATTACCCTCACCCTAAAAGAATAAAAATCATGATAATCTACAAAATTTCCACATTTTTTGAGTTCCTCATAGATCTGAGATCACATTGCATGAATGGGGCATGAAATCCAAAGGAAATCAGATATTTTATGTGATAGAAGGCATGAGCACTGACCTGTGGCATAGCATGTGAGAAAAATGAGGTTATCCCAAAAGTGGGTAAGAAGACAAGTAAATATTTTAATGAAATGATAAACGAAATTATACAACTCCTGGGATCTGTAGATACATGCTAAGTTCATATCTACATGCAAGCTCTTCTCCATGGTTGAGGCAGTTTAATATTATTTATGAATTCCAAAAAAGATATTGATTGTGTTTCTAAACTGGCCAGTTCCTCTCAGCATGATACCCCTTTGGTGGTATTCAATTCAGAGATTTCACTTACTTTATTATATCAAGATTAGGGCTTGATTTGACCATGTCATTAGGGGTTGCAAGATTGAATTCCTGTCCCCTGGGTGGGCTATATAAATGGACTCTCAATCAGGAACATGAAAGTAGATACAATGAGAAGATACACAGGGAAGAGAGAAAGCTCCATAGACACAGAGGAGAGAACTTGATGCTGGACACCCAGAGAGAGATGAGACATTCTCCTGATAGTTTACAGCTGACCTTGTGAAGAGAACAAAGCAGGTGAGCCCAGAGAGAAATGAACCATGGGAAGAGAGTCCAGCCCTCCATCCTAAAGTTGACATCAGAAGAAGATGGGCCCATGGAGCCTTAAGTGGATGAGGGAGGCTGATACCTCGCAGATATTGCCTAAATTCTTGTGTCAACACGTGTCAACAGACTTTGTTAGATGAAGTAACTCACGTGGTAACCTGAGTTGGACTCTTTAGGGCCTTGTGACTATAAGCTTCTACACCAAACCCTTTAAAAAAACCAACAGATTTTGGGTACTTTGCATCAGCACCCCTTTGGCTAACTAATACAATGTTCTTCCACCAGTCTTTCATTAAAAAGATTTGGAGCAGGGGATGAGACATGAGGAAGCTTCACTAATAAAAGTTAATAGCTGCCAATTTCTCCCATGAGAGAAGGCTTAAGCCTCTGTGGGAAGAGCAGTAAACACTGTCATCTTCAGTGCAGAGGTTAAGTTAAGTTGTGGTGGGTGAGGACAAAACAACAAAGCCCTCTAATTTAGGGACAGAGACTAAAATGTCCCAGATCCAAGCCATTGGGGCACCTCTGCTGGGAGAGGGCAAGATCACTGAAAAATTCCCATGCACAAGACCAATGCATGGTGGAGGATGTATCCCGTGTCCTTCTCCACCTATCTAGCTAGCAGTGAGTAATAAGCAACAGGGATCTACAAGTGAAGGAGAAACACAAAACTGGGGAAAGAGACCTCGAATGCACAGACACACAGGAAAGTCTAAACCTTCCACAGGATCATTGGAGAAAAACTCAACACCAAATAAGTATCCATCTTAACAACAAGACAACAAGGTAATGCTCAAGGAATTTGAAGCAGATGATATCATGAAGGTAACCAAAGCAATAACAAAACTCAAACAAAATCAATACTTTTACACAATGTCCTATACAAATGGCCTAGTAGAATACTGCATGTGCACATCATGTGTTAATCTTTGTCTCTACTGCCCAATATAATGGTGTCTGGCATTCAATCAAAGAAAGAAAAACAAACCACAGAAAAAACAACAAGAAAATCAATTTCAAACTAAGAGGAAAATAAAAATAGCAACTGTGAATATGAAAACACTCAGCAGAACCAGATTCAAAGAGAATTGCATTTTGTAAATATCAAAATGGGATTTAAAAACTATTATTAATATAATAATATCTTTATTGAAAAATATGGAAACATGTATGAGCAGATGAGGAATCCCAGCAGAGAGAAAGATACTTCAGGAAAGTGTCACATTGATGTGAAAAGTAAAATATCTGGTAAAAAGATGAAGAATGCCTGCAGTGGGTTCATCAGTGATTTGGCACCATCAAGGAAAAAATCATGGAATGTGATCAAAGGTCAATATATGTTCTGTATGCCAAAATATAGATTGTCCTTAATAGTGTAAGTATGAGAATGTTCTCCTTTTACAAAGTGTTAAGAATATGGTGATATATAGGAAAATTACAACTAATGTAACTTATGGATGATAGTTAATAGTAAAAGTGTAATATTTTTGCAGGTATTGCAAAGAAGATATTTTATCAATTCTAAGGGACAAACTTACGGGAGCATAAGGAGTATGAGATATTTCCTTTTTGGAGTAACAAAAACGTCAAAAATTGACTGAGGTGAGAGCATTACAACTCTGATGAAAATGAGAGCCACTGAGTGTATACTTTGAATGGATTGTACCAAGCACGGGACTGTATATCACAGGGAATCTTGTGGGGAAAATGTACTGTACTTAACGGAATAAATATGAGAATGTTCTCTTATGAACTCTAACAAATATATAATACTAATACAGTGTTAATAATTGCATACATTGGAGGAAAATACAACAAATGTAAGATATTGGCTACATTAGTTGTCCATATATTTTGAGGATGCGTTTTCATAATTTGTAATAAATGTTTCACAACAAAGCAAGGTGTTGGTATTGGGGTGAAAAAAATGACTGAAAAAAAGCAAGAACAACGCATCCAGGAGCTCTGGGATAGTTTTAAATGATCTAATATATGTGTAATTTGTATTCAAGAAGAAGAAAACACGGAAGAGAATAGAAAAAAAATTATTGCAGTGAAAATGATTTCAATTTTTTAAAAAAGATTGAAAAACATCAGGCAACCGAATACATACCACAAATTTAGAACTTGAAACATAACACTCAGTTATTGTTTCATATTTCTATAGGTCAGAATGGCAGGCATCACTTAGCTGGGTTTCTGCTTGGAACTCTCAAGGTGTAAAGTTATTCTGTATCAGCTAATCCTGAAACCTCATCTGAGGCTTTGAGAATACCTCCAAGCTCTTTTAAGCTTTTGGAAGAATTCTTTTGCTTGTGACTGTGATACTAAGGTCTCTGTTATCTTATTAGGTAGCCATGTGGTCCTCACACAACAATGAAGCTTCATTTTACAAAGCAGCCGGATAACTATCTTAGGGGCTTGATGGATTAGATTAACCCACCCACAATGATCTATCTTTTGATTAAAACAAATTCTACAAACTCAGACCTCAATTCAATTTGAAGACCTTATTTTGTGTTTTGCATATAATTTATCAAGGGAAGAATATTCCATCATATTTACAGGCTCTTCTGAACTATAGAAGAAGATATTGATAATTCAGGATATGTATAAGGAAATTGCCTTTAGCCATGAGAGACATCTCATACAATCAGTTGAAAGCCTTAAGTGGAGAAGTGATGCTTTTTGCAGTCAAAAGAGAGAGTTTCTATCTCTACATCTGCCAGCCAGCTTCTCCTGCAGAATTCATCAGAAATCTTCATTGGATTTCCCAGAGTGCAGCCTGCCAATGGGATTTGGACATGTGCATCCCCACAGTTGTTGAAATAATTTTATACAATCTCATAATATTTTCAGATATCTCCTGTCAGTTCTGTTTCCCTAGGGAACCCTGACTAATACACCCTGGTACTTGGCATGGTTCTTGAGAAACAGAATTTTTAAAATGGAATTTCTGAATTGGTTCTGGGGTTTTTACAATTGGCACTCTGCTCTTATTAGATTCAAAGGCTCCTAAGACTCTATTTCCAAGAATCAAGATGCCAGTGATAGTCCATGGAGTGAGTTTGAAACAGAGATATGAAAAATACCACCATAGAATATGGCTACTCACATGCTTCTAGAGGCAAGGCTCTGGGTGAGAGTGTTTTGACACCTTAACAGAATTGCTGAATAAAAAGGTATAATCATGTTGGCCGGTTGTTCCTAAATACACTGGATACAGTTATAAAAGAAAGGGATGATATAATGGCTTCAAATCTGCAACTTAAATGCTGCCAGAAATGTGTGGCAAATTACTAAGTAGGTAATTAATGGCACATGGGAACACATGGACAGCAGGTACCTGGTGTTTAAGACAGAGTCTGCTCTTAAACAATATTTGGCATAGAATAGGAGACATTGTAAAATTAAGGCAGGTCAAAGTAATTTTCAGGGGTGGGCTGAACTTCACATTCTTTGCTGTTAATTTTTTATTTAAAGAGAACTATTTTTTTATTCTGTTTACATTTGCTCTTGTTTAGTGTGTCATGGTTTTGTTGTTTCTTTTGTTTTCCTCTATTATTTTCTTTATTCCTTATACCTTCCTTGGACTTATTTTCTTGTACTATTTAAAATTTTTGAGTTGAATGCATCTCTCACTAATTTTAAATCCTTTCAAAAAATGATTAATAAATTCAAGCCTATAATTTCCTTCTAATCATCACTTCCTAAAATCCCACCTGTTTTGATTTCATGTTTTTTTTTATTATATGAATCCAAAGTTTCATAATTTCACTCAATTCTTTCTACCTAGAAATTAATAAACATCATAAATTTTTTACCAACTCAAAGGTGGTTTCTATTATAAATAACCATTGTGCATAGAAAACAATATTCTTATGAAATAAACCCTGTATTATTTGTTGAAACCTCCCTGGAATCAAGTATATGACTGTTCCTAATGTTCCATGATGATTAAAAATGATACACGTTATTTAATGGTTGATGGTAGACTAAGATGTCTAGATGAGGCTTGTTAATTATTTGGTCTTTTTCTTGATGAGGTGTAGGAATTTCTAGTTCTGCAAAGAAGGCTGTTAGAGTTTTGATTGGGATCTTGTTGAATGTGAAAATCATTTTGGGTTTCTTGACATCTTAACAATATTTAGCTTCTACTCCATAAACAAGAAATGTCCTTCAATTTATTTAGGTCTTATTTAGTATCTTTTAGAAATGTTTTGTAATATCTGTGTACAAGTCCTTTATTTCTGTGGTTAACTTTATTTCTGGATATTTGATTCTTTTATTTGCTATTGTGCTAGGAATTTTTTTCTTGATTTCCTCCTCAGAATTATTCATTTCTAATGTATAGAAACACTACTGATTTTTCATATTGATCTAGTACCCTGCCAGGTTTGTGAATTCAGTTATTGACTCTCCTAACTTTGTTGTAGATTTGTCAGGACTTTCTCTATATAGGATCGTGTCATCTGCAAATAGTCAAAGTTTTACTTCTTCCATTCTTTCCTATTTGGATTACTTTTTTTCCTTTTCTTGCCCTGGTGCTCTGACTAGAGCTTCCACTACAATGTTTTATAGCAGTAGTGAAGGTGGGCATCTTTGTCTTGTTCCAGATCTTAGAGGGAAAGCTTTCCGTCTTTCACCAAGGAGGAAATGGGAGAAGAAATCAGTAACTACCTCACCATTAGCTGTGAGTTTTTCATATATGCCAGTTATGATGCTCAGGAAGGTTCCCTCTATTCCTATTTTTCTTATTGTTTTTCTGAAGAAAGGATGCTGGATTTTGTCTAATGCCTTTTCTGTACCAATCAAGATAATTATGTGATTTTTCCCCTTCGTTTTCTTAATGTGGTATATTAATTGATTTTTTTATGTTGTACCACCCTTGCATACCTGGGATAAAACTCACTTGATCATGGTGTATAATTTTTTAATGTGCTGTTGGATTTGTTTTGTAAGTATTTTGATGAGTATATTTGCAGCTATATTCACTAGAAAAATTGGTCTGTAATTTTCTTTTCTTGTATTATCTTTATTTGGATTTGGTATTAGGGTTATGTTGGGCTCAGTGAATGAGTTAGGTAATGTTCCATTCTATTCCATTTTTTGGAAGATTTTCATCAAGATTGATATT